>JABWTJ010000121.1:378185-634569 GCA_016801875.1 Solanum sitiens | reverse complement strand
TCCTCAGATCTGTCTTCTTCATCTAAGTACTACCATCGCAGCTGCTCATCAAAGAGGTAAAATGTATAGTTGCTGCTTATAGCTGCTCGATTAGTGAACCAAATCTTACAAGTTTGCTTCCTTTTCTAATCAAGATTTTGTTGTTTCGAATTTCATACAGTGTATTGATAGATTTTTCTTTTTTAAGTTACTCTTTTTATTCTTCTTCCTGTTTTAAAACATTAGATAGGTTAAAAGTTTTAAAATCTGATATGTTTTCTTATGTACAATCAGTGAAAGATTATTGGGTTGAGTTTCTAATGATGACTCATTTTTGTTAACTTGTGTATGTGTCTGAGGATTCAAATATTGCACAAAGCGCATATTGTAATTGAAAAGTCTAATTAATTCGCCAACAACATATATTACTCTTCTGTCTTCAGTATACGGTTATAATTTGCGAGTGAAATAGTAACTAGGCCCATTATAATTTGCGAGTGAAATAGTAACTAGGCCCATTACATGCAACTTTAAGAGTAAGATATGCTTACACAATTTTAATGTTTCTGTTATAAGAGGCGAGACTCAAAAACACATGAATTATATTTATAAGGTTCATACCTTTTCCATATAACTTATTAAGAAAGAGAAATATGGGCGCATGATATTTCTGATTCTAGTCAACCATTGATATAAGAAGGCTAACTGTGTTATGGCTAATATAGGTGCCAAAAAATATACATTGTTTTTCCATACTTATGCCACTTTGATGTCAACAAAATCTAAAACTATAGAGAGAATTGACCACTTAGGATCAAGAGGAAGCATTTTAACTGAAGTAATGAATAACATATTTTTAAGCTTCTTGTTGTAGCCTTTTGGCTATGTACATATCACAAAAATTGTCTTTTCTACTTTTTTCAGTATACCATCATACTTACCGAATCCTTATTGTACATAGGATACAAGTTGTACAAGAAGGTCCTATTTATCCTTTTCTCTCTACATAGAAACAATGATATGACTTCTCCTGTATTTCTTTTTTATGGTTGATATATATAGGTTGGTGTGGTGGTTGTTTTGGAAAAAAAAATATAGTGTTTTGCTTATTAATTTGGTGGGGCTAACTCCATGTAGCGTTCTAGCGATTATGTTTTTCACAAAGTACAAATTTTTTTGTAGCTGTAGCAATGCCAATAGGATAAAAAAAATCTGATTACTCCTCTATGTTGCAACATATAGTTCTGGTCGAAAATTTAGATTTCTAATTTTTTAGTTCTTTGTTTATGTATTGTTTGAAGAGTCAAGTAAATGAACTATTTAGTAACAATCTCTTTTCTGATTATTTCTCAAGGTTGTAACATAAAGTTCTAATAGAAAATTGTGATTCAAATTTTTTTAACTCTTTCTTTCTAACCTTAGAGTTCAGCCTTATTGTGTGTATTGGATCGTAACAAGCTATTTGCATATTAATATTTTATTTATTCTTTATTTTTTTGAAAAATTGTATGTTCTCTTAAAGGTTATGGTACCTAGCAAGAAGTGGATGGAACTTGTTGATAATCGTCTCGATGAAATCTACTTAGTTGAAGTGTAGAAGTTTTTTGATTTTGCTTTTCAAGGCTGCAAGGTGGAACTTCTTCAAAGGCTGAATTATTGTCCGTGCTACGTTCAACTCGAGAGGATATCAAACTCTTGAATGAAAAAAATAAATCATTGAATGAGGAAAACAAATCTTTGAATGATCGCTTGTCTAGCATAGAAGATAAGATGAAAGATATAATGAATATGAAAGAATTCTTCGTTACTCTGCAGTCACATGTCCCACCTACAACATCATCAGTTTCAATTGAATGATAACTGCCCTTTCAACTGACCAAGTTAGTAACAATTAATATACCTGACTAATTAATTATTTTCTTTAGAATTAATGGTTGTGGAGATGTGATCTGTTTTGAATATCTGCACAACTTTCTTTAATTGTGATTGACTTAGTTTTTTATTTTCTCCATAACGACACAAACTTTGTTTTTAAAATTTCTGCATTGCTGCAACACTGCTGCCAGCTTTTTTATTTTACCATGTTCTGCCTAATTGTTGTTCATCCAGCTCGTCTCTTAAGATATCCTTTCTACACAACTGCAATGTAACAGTGCTGCCACGTAACATTGTTGCAAGCTTCTCTGTTTTACAATTCTCTGCATAACGACACAAAGCATATTTTTAAATTTTTTGCACTACTGCAACGTAACAGTGCTTCCACGTAAGGTTAGGATCCTTGACTCTAACCTTCTTCAGCATCTCCCTAGAAACATCCATCTCAGGTAGCGAAGCCCACTGTTTGATTGGCTTGCTTTTCCCTAATCAGAATTGCTGTTTTTTCTGGTTCAAATTTTTTTCTTGCTGTTCAAAATCCATCAATGGCTTCTTGATGCTGGCTTTTCTCGTCGTCCCTCTCGCCATTCCTTCCACCATGCGCAAGATAATAATTCACGTTATGAGGCGCCTAGAGAGGCTTATTGGTAACTGTCGGGTGTATATCTCTACTTAACGTAATATTTCCTGCACAGAGAGCAACATAACATTGATAGTAACTTCTCTGTTTTAGATAGACCATAAAATTCCTTCTCTTTTGCTTCCTTGTATCAACCCATAAGTGTCCGTCAAAATTCTTTTTCTTATATCTTGAAAATCCCCTCAATCTTCATCGCAGTCGCAAGGGCTGCAGAACTGTTGAAAGAAAAACCTTTCTCATATAATTAGAACAGAAGCAGCTATTAGAGGTATCGATAGGAAAGACAACTCAAAAAAGTACACTAATCTTTCACGCAAGGTAGTTTTGGAGTCTCTGCGTGATACTATTAGCTAGGGACAATCGCTAGGACTATGCTCTTAAGGTTCCATTCTTTCATCCATCTCGCTTTTTTCAATATGAAGAAGCTTGAAACAACAGTTCACTCCAATTGAATAAACTGTTTAAGATAAAAATAAAATGCAATTTGATATTTCTCAATTCATAGTAATACATGGCTAATCTTGCATGTGTATCGGTTATTTTCATTCAGCTCCGATGATTTAGATTGGCCATAAAATTTCTTCTCTGTTCTTTCCTTGTATTGACTCGTAAGTGTATCAAAATTATTGTTCTTATATCTTACACATCGCCTCAATCTTCATTGCTGTCCCAATGCAATCATATTACTATTGTTAATTTATCTACACCTGTGCAGCGAAAGCTATAGGCTAAAATATTGTCACATACAATTTTTTTTATTATGTTACAAAATAACCTAATAAGTTTCACTTTCAAAAACTTCATCCAAATCGTCTCTTAAGCTAACTTTTCTATCCATTTATTTCTAAGTTTTACTAAACTTTGTTAGTTGTGGTTCTTCAAAATAGATGTTTGTTTCTATTGACTGAATCTGAAAGTTTTTCTAATAGAATTTCTTTTCGGCAGGTTTGTCGATGTTTCTTAATATCACATGACAAAGACTAAATTTTAAGTTTTTTCCAAACTTTTGCACATTCTTCAGTGAATTATAGCTTAGAAGATGCACCAACTCATTCTTACTTTGCTATGAATGTTATGCAAAATCTTGGATGTTATCTTAGTTTTGTTGTTTATTAATTTAGAAAATATTGAAACTTATACCTTTTGTATCCAGATTTTTAGTTGTATAATTAATTTGATATTTAGTTAGATTCTTGTGATATCAATGGTTGTTGGGTCAACGGTGATTAGTTAGAGACCATAATTATTGACTTTCTCTAAAGGTGAATCTACGACTAGAAATTATGTTCGTTTTAAAGCTATTTTAGGACCAGGTTGTTGTTCGTCCCCACAACTATTCTAGGACCAATGTTTTGTTCATCCCTAGAGCTACTCTAGGACAAGCTTCTTATTGTCGCTAAAGCAATTATAGGATCAGATTGTTAATGGTCTTTAACACTCTTCTACGGCCAGATTACACTCCTCTCTAAAGAGTTATTAGGACTAGGTTGCGGAATGTCGCAAAAGAGGATTAACGACCTAAAAACCAAGATATCAATAGTCCATTTGAGACTAGATATGCAATCTCTAAAAGTGTTCCACGACAAACGTTTTTCTCATCTCAAAGACATTCAGGGACATGTTTTTGGAACTCGTTCTTAGTGATCAGTAGCGATGACACTTTCTAGGACTAGTGGAGACCATATTTTTTTGGTCTTGGTTGCTCGTTTGGGACCAGATTTCTTGTAGTGATCACCGATACACTTCTTAAGAATGGAAACATGGAAAACCGGATGAACCAAAGCCAATTTACTAGGAAATTTTAATTCATAGGCAACCTTACAAACCCTTTGCAAGATTTCATAGGGACCCACATAACGAGGACCCAACTTTCCTTTCTTGCCAATTATAACCACCCCTTTCATAGGAGAAATTTTCAAATACACCTTATCTCCTTCTTCAAACTCTAGATCCCTTCTCCTATGATTGACATAAGACTTTCGCTGACTATAGGCCGTTTGCAACCGGTTCTTTATGATGTGAACTGTTTCCAAAGTCTTATAAATCAAATCGGGACTAAGAATCGAAGACTCACTGTCTTCAAACCACCTAATAAGAGATCTACAGCTCCTACCATACAAGGCTTCATAAGGAGCCATGGATATGGATGAATGGAAACTATTATTGTAATAAAACTCCACCAAAGCCTAGTGCTTATCCTAACTTCCCTTCATGTCAATGACACAAGCTCTAAGCATATCCTCAAGGGTTGGAATAGTATGCTTTGCTTGACCAGTCGTTTGGTGATGAAAATTGGTACTTAACTTTACCTTAGTACCCAACCCATCTTGGAATGACCTCTAAAACCTAGATGTAAATTATGCACCCTTATCCGATATGATTGATAACAGAATACCATGGCGACACACAATCTCATCTATGAAGATCTTGGCATAACCCTCCGCCGAATAAGTAGACTTGACGGGTATAACACCCCAAAATGAACTAAGGTGAACTAGAGCCTCATGATTGTTTACTGAGTTGATTTTAAGTTAAACAGAGTTAGCTTAGTGTCCTTAGGTAGTTTTAAATATTTCGTGAAGTTTGGAGGTAAAACGACCAAGAATGTCCAAGGCATTAGGAAGATATGCCTTGAGTCGACCTTGTACGTCTAGACGAGTTTCGTCAAGTTTTATGCGTTCGTTTTGGATGAAATTCATGTGAGAGGTGTTAAACTTATAGATGATCATATTTGTGTTGGAAACATCTGGGAAATTATCCCCAAGGACCATCGAAGGGTCCTTGAGGAAGGGCCAAAAACCTGGTAAGCAGGCTGTCCTAGGCAGCCTTGCCGACAGAGCAGTCGACGGCCAGTCATGGCTGTGACGCCCCATCACAAGGTTCCGTCATGGGGGACTTGTTCATGGGTGTAGAGGGGACCCTTGTCAAGCCACTGAAGCTTGCAACGGATGGTCAGGACGGTCTGTTGCACCTGTGATGCCCCGTCACAAGCAGGTCGTCGCAAGCCTTGTCCCTGTGCACAGATTTTTCTGCCAAGCCAGGGGTGAACTTGTAAATTCACCCCACGTCTAAATAAGAGTTTGGACGGTTTGTTAAGGGATTTTTAGGTTATATTAAATGAGTTTTAAACCCTAGACCTAGACAAGACCCCCCTCATTTCTAAATTCAACTCTCTCTCTCTAAAGAAGCTCTCTCAAGACTCCATTGGAAGCTAGAAGTCAAGGAAGGAAAGGAGGGCTGCCTTTGACTTGTTTCTTCATCAAAATTAGTGGATTTACTTCTCTTAATGGTATGGTATCCCTTCTTGAATATCGTTTTATTCAAGAAGCCAATTTCCAAAATGGTTTTTAAATGGGTTTCTAAACTCAATCTTCTTCTAACTTTGATTTCTAGTATGGGTCTTCTTGTATTTAAGTTCTAATGGTTTAAATGTATTTATATTGGTTTGAATTGATGATTTTGATGATAAAACTCCATGAAACTCTTGTTTATGCATACTTTAACTTTTGACTTAAAAATGGGTTATGTGAGCATGATTTGAGTAAGGTATGAACTTGGATCTTCTTGTGTATGTCATGTTGGTGTAGCTACTTCCCTAAGGGACTTAATATGGTTAAATGTTGATAAATTGATTATGGGTGATGATGGTTTGAATTGTTGATGAGTTGTTCTCATTGTATATTTCTTATTATAAATTGCTATTTGAGTGGTATGGTCCTCCTTATGGGTGGTGGTGCTAATTGATGAGCTTAATGTTGTTTAGTATGTGTTGAGTAGGTAATATTGAAGGTCTAAAATGTTAAATGAAGATATATTATATATGGGTCTTTTATTGTGTTTGGTGTAGCATGAATTGCATGCTTGACCTAGTTTATGTCTAAATAAAGTATATGATTAGGAGAAGCATGTAGAGTGTGTAACTCGATGAACTGAGGTTAAAGTATGCGTAGAACTTGTTGATAATGAGATCATGCTTATAAGTAAAGTGTACACGCACACACACTTTAAAGAATGTATTATACCAAGTTGAGCAAAAAAAGGAATCTTGAGGTGGACACACTTCGTGAGTTGAGACGTAGTGTCTAGTAGCAACCTCTCCATTCCTAGTGAGCTTTCTAAGATAGACTATTATATTGAGAAATCCATGGGGAGTTATGCCTAGAACCGAGAGGATATGAAGGGGAGGTGGATTGCACTTCGTGAGTTGAGATGTTGTAATCCAAAGTACCTCTTGAGATGAGTACTCCTCGTTAGTAGAGAGTGAGTTACATAGTAGCAATCTCCTTATCCCTTAACTATGTGCCCGCATAGGTGTAGCTATTGGAAAATCCATGTAAACGCTAAGAAGCATGACCTTACACTAGGCAAGTAAGGATTCCTCATCCGATAGGGTTAATATCGGGATGCCATGTCTAGCTCTCATGGTCTTTGTCGGTTAAGCTAACTCCCACAAAAGAATTGATTTGAAACTAATTATCTTGTATATTGTTGAATTTGTGTATGTATGTCGTGAAGTGCTCAATCCACATTAGTTCTTGAGTAGGAGCATTGAGTGGGAATAGTAGTACTATTCTCACATTGCACTTGGTGTGACCTATACCTACTATGGGAAAAGAGTACCTTCATAAAATCCGTGTGAATGAGTACTATGGTGTAGTGTTATGGAGGATTATTGTGGAGTACTTGAGTAAATGGAATCCATTAGGAGTACTGAGTGGGAGTGGTAGTATGGGATGCTACTCTCACATTGCACTTGGTATGACCTATATTTCCATGAGTGTTTTGCATATGTTAGCCAAGGGCGTGGATTTGATTTCTAACGAAGTAAGCCTAAGATTTGGTAGTTTTAAGGGTCGTTTTGGTGTGCTTTGAAGGGAGGTGTGATGAAAATCCCTTCTTAGCTCACCTTAGGGAGTGTTAGGATAACATTGGGTTATGGAAACTTCAAAGGAAAAGAGTTCATATGACTTGGACCGTGCCATTCACTGTAAGGTCTCCATTGTAAGAATCCATTATATTCACTGTGATGCTTTATTCAATCTTCATTGTAAGTTTAGTAAGTTCATTGAAATGTTCCTTTTGATTACTCTAAGTTTTGGTAATGTTTCCATAAAGTGTTGATTGTCGATTCTTATGTTGGTTTGTTTCTAGATTCATGAATATTGCTTTAATTGCATGAAAAGTTATTTTTACTAAAATGTCCCTTTTCGTATGTTTTTGCATATGCCATACTTAGTACATTGTTGTACTAACCCCATACTTTTATATACCTTATGAGTATAGGTTGGAAGCCTTTTTGGAGGATCGGAGTTGAAGCTTGGGAATTCTATCTCTCCAGAATTGGGTATGTCCTCATATATTCGAGGACATAGTTTTATGTTTCTTAGTTTCATTATTAAGACTTTAAATTTATATTTACTTTTATTGTTAAGGGTCGTGTCCCTAAGATTCCCAGTTGTGTCTTTAAGTTGGCTTGTGACGATAAGATTTCCTAGTATTTATGAAAAGACTTTTATTATTTGTTATTATTGTGAAAGGTTTTAATTCCGCACTACTTTTCATGCTTTATGTTATGAATGCTAGTTAGAGGGCTTGTACGAGACCCCAAAGGGGTCAAGTATGCCCGATCATGATTCGAAGCTTTTTCGTAACTTTTAGGGGGTGCTTTCGGGTCTTGACAGACTTGGTATTAGAGCATAAGGTTTTGGGAAATAGTTTAAGGTCTGAAAGTCTCACAAGCCACATCTAGTAGTATCTTGGTCATTGGTGTGAGTCGCGACACATCCATGGACAAGAGGATATAGGATGCTAGAAGTTTCACTTTCTTCTCTATTCTAGTATCGTGCCTTAGAGTTGAGTATATAAGGTGTCTATTCTCAACCTCTTCTTTTTGTGTTTTTAGGACATGAATACGAGGAGATCGACCACTAGAAGGGAGGAGGGAGGTGTACCAAATGAGAGAGTGCTTCCCCATGTTGACCAAGTTTCTATTGTTGGCTTAGGGGAGGAAAATGAGGAGGTTCCTCTTCAAGAACCTCCAATGCCTCCGGAACCTCAAGGACCTCAAGTGCCTCCTATGCCTCAAGATCCTTTTTTTGAGGGTGATATGAGTAATGCAGAGTTGAGGGATGCCCTAATGAACTTGACCCAACTCATGACGGCTCAAGCTCAAGTTGTCAACAATCACTTTGTGGGCTAATCTAACCAAGGAGATAGGCCCCAACCAAATGCTAGTACTCCCGCTTCTAGGATTCGGGATTTCATGAGGATGAACCCTCCCACTTTTCATGGCACTAAGGTGGATGAAGATCCACAAGGCTTCATAGATGAGGTTTTCAAGGTGGTAGATGCTATGGGTGTAACCCCTAGGGAGAAAGCGGAATTGGCCGCTTACAAACTTAAGGATGTTGCTCAAGTGTGGTATGAGCAATGGAGGGGTGAGAGACCCTTAGAAAGAGGACCGGTTGATTGGGAGGAATTCAAACAGGCTTTCCTAGATAGATCCTTTCCTTTATAGTGGAGGGACAAGAAGATGGTTGAATTCATGAACCTCCGTCAAGGGGGAATGAGTGTGCAAGAGTACTCTCTCAAATTCACCCAACTCTCTAACTATGCCCCAAACATGGTGGCCAACCCTAGGGCTAGGATGAACAAGTTTGTGATGGGCGTGTCTAGCTTGGTGGAAAAAGAATGTCGTACGGCTATGCTTCTTAATGACATGGATATCTCTAGGCTCATGGTTTATGCACAACAAATTGAGGAGTCCGAAATTAGGGAGATAAGGCAAGAGGGTTTTAGACCTAGGTCGGATGATTCTAGTCACCAAAGGCCTAAGAAGAGGTTTTATCCCCAAGATTCTTCTATGGGAAACAAGGATAGGGCTCCAAATCAACTTTCTCAAGGTGGTGGTCATTCCTATGAAAGGGCTAGGTGCCCTACTTGTGGCAAGCAACATGGGGGTAAATGTCTTGCCGGATCGGATGGTTGTTTTGAATGTGGTAATAAAGGCCACAAGATAAGGGACTGCCCAAACCTTAAATCTAGGGGGAGAGATGTCAATCAAGCTTCCCTAGATCGCAATGCTCCCAAGAATAACCCTTTCTATGGGATGGGGGCTAGAAAGGATAATTAATCCGGATTGATGGTTTTGGTAAGTCTCAACTCTTTGTTATTGTTGCTTTTGTGTTATGAGATGAGTTTATATGGTTTTATAGTTCATATGATCATGTCATCTTGATAAATTGCTAAAAGAAGTGGAATTCTGAAAGTTTTGTATGTTTGGCAGTGTTACAGTGAATGTTCACTGTGAAAAATTTGCAATTTGAGAAAAAATTGCCTTGCCTTAATTGAAGTTTAAATATGTGCAAAACTATTGTATATGAGCATGTTTAATGTTGGAGAAGGTAGTTACTCCATAAAAGAAGTTTAAGGTTGAGTTTTGACTTTGTGAATTTGGCAAAAGTTGTCTATGTTGATAAGTGTTGAAAGTGTGAAATGATGTTCCTTGCTAATTGATGCTTTTATTGTTGATGTTTTGATCATGATCTAAGTGAATTATATGATGCTAAGAGAGTCCTTGTTGTTATTAAAAATTTAAGTGTCATTCGAGGACGAATGTTATTCCAATGGGGGAGAATATAATGCCCCAAAATGAACTAAGGTGAACTAGAGCCTCATGGTTGTTTCCTGAGTTTATTTTAAGTTAAACGGAGTTATTTTAGTGTCCTTAGTAAGTGTGCAATATTTCGTAAAGTTTGGAGGTCAAACGACCAAGAACGTCCAAGGCATTCCAAAGATATGCCTTGAGTCGACCTTGTACGTCTAGATGGGTTTCATCGGGTTTTATGTGTTCGTTTTGGATGAAATTCATGTGAGAGGTTTTAAACTTATATATGATCGCATTTGTGTTGGAAACGTCCGGGAAATTATCCCCAAGGACCATCGAAGGGTCCTTGACGAAGGACCCAAAACCTGGTAAGTAGGCTGTCCCAGGCAGCCTTGGCGACGGAGCAGTCGACGGCCAGTCATGGCTGTGACGCCCCGTCACAAGGTTCTGTCGTGGGGGACTTGTTCAAGGTTGTATAGGTGACCCTTGTCAAGCCACTGAAGCTTGCAACGGATGGTCAGGACGGGCCGTTGCACCCGTGACGCCCCGTCACAAGCAAGTCGTCGCAAGCCTTGTCCCTGTGGGCAAATTTTTCTGCCAAGCCAAGGGTGAACTTGTAAATTCACCCCAAGTCTAAATAAGAGTTTGGACTGTTATTTAAGGGATTTTTAGGTTATATTAAATGAGTTTTAAACCCTAGACCTAGACAAGACCCCCCTCACTTCTAAATTCAACTCTCTCTCTCTAAAGAAGCTCTCTCAAGACTCCATTGGAAGCTAGAAGTCAAGGAAGGAAAGCAGGGCTGCCTTGGACTTGTTTATTCATCAAAATTAGTGGGTTTACTTCTCTTAAAGGTATGGTATACATTCTTGAATATCTTTTCATTCAAGAAGCCAATTTCCAAAATGGTTTTCAAAAGGGTTTCTAAACTCAATCTTCTTCTAACTTTGATTTCTAGTATGGGTCATCTTGTATTTAAGTTCTAATGGTTTAAATGTATTTATATTGGTTTGAATTGATGATTTTGATGATAGAACTCCATGTAACTCTTGTTTATGCATACTTCAACTTTTGACTTAAAAATGGGTTATGTGAGCATGATTTGAGTAAGGTATGAACTTGGGTCTTCTTGTGTATGTCATGTTGGTGTAGCTACTGCCCTAAGGGCCTTAATATGGTGAAATGTTGATAAATTGATTATGGTGATGATGGTTTGAATTGTTGATGAGTTGTTCTTATTGTATATTTCTTATTATGAATTGCTATTTGAGTGGTATGGTCCACCTTATGGGTGGCGGTGCTAATTGATGAGCTTGATGTTGTTTAGTATGTGTTGAGTAGGTAATCTTGAAGGTCTAATATGTTAAATGAAGATATATTATATATGGGTCTTCTATTGTGTTTGGTGTAGCTTGAATTGAATGTTTGACCTAGTTTTTGTCTAAATAAAGTATATGATTAGGAGAAGCATGTAGAGTGTGTAACTCGATGAACCGAGGTTAAAGTATGCGTAGAACTTGTTGATAATGAGATCATGCTTATAAGTAAAGTGTACACGCACACACACTTTAAAGAATGTATTATACCAAGTTGAGCAAAAAGGGGAATCTTGAGGTGGACACACTTTGTGAGTTGAGACGTAGTGTCTAGTAGCAACCTCTCCATTCCTAGTGAGCTTTCTAAGATAGACTATTATATTGAGAAATCCGTGGGGAGCTATGCCTAGCACCGAGAGGATATGAAGGGGAGATGGATTGCACTTCGTGAGTTGAGATGTTGTAATCCAAAGTACCTCTTGAGATGAGTACTCCTCGTTAGTAGAGAGTGAGTTACTTAGTAGCAATCTCCTTATCCCTTAAATATGTGCTCGCATAGGTGTAGCTATTGGAAAAGCCATGTAAACGCTAAGAAGCATAACCTTACACTAGGCAAGTAAGGATCCCTCATCCGATAGGGGTTAATATCGGGATTCCATGTCTAGCTCTCATGGTCTTTGTCGGTTAAGATAACTCCCACAAAAGAATTGATTTGAAACTAATTATCTTGTATATTGTTGAATTTGTGTATGTATGTCGTGAAGTGCTCAATCCACATTAGTTACCGAGTAGGAGCATTGAGTGGGAGTAGTAGTATGGGATGCTATTCTTACATTGTATTGGTGTGACCAATACCTACTATGGGAGAAGAGTACCTTCATGAAATCCGTGTGAATGAGTACTATGGTGTAGTGTTATGGAGGATCATTGTGGAGTACTTGCGTAAATGGAATTCATTAGGAGTACTGAGTGGGAGTGGTAGTATGGGATGCTACTCTCACATTGCACTTGGTATGACCTATATTTCCATGAATGTTTTGCATATGTTAGCCAAGGGCGTGGATTTGATTTCCAACGAAGTAAGCCTAAGATTTAGTAGTTTTAAGGGTCGCTTTGGTGTGCTTTGAAGGGAGGTGTGATGAAAATCCCTTCTTAGCTCACCTTAGGGAGTCTTAGGATAACCTTGGGTTATGGTAACTTCAAAGGAAAAGAGTTCATATGACTTGGACTGTGCCATTCACTGTATGGTTTCAATTCTAAGAATCCATTATGTTCGCTGTGATGCTTTATTCATTCTTCATTGTAAGTTTAGTAAGTTCATTGAAATGTTCCTTTTGATTACTCTAAGTTTTGGTAAAGTTTCCATAAAGTGTTGATTGTCGATTCTTATGTTGGTTTGTTTCTAGATTCATTAATATTGCTTTAATTGCATGAAAAGTTATTTTTACTAAAATGTCCCTTTTCGTATGTTTTTGCATATGCCATACTTAGTACATTGTTGTACGAAACCCATACTTTTATATACCTTATGAGTATAGGTTGGAAGCCTTTTTGGAGGATCGGAGTTGAAGCTTAGGAATTCTATTTCTCAAGAATTGGGTATGTCCTCATATATTCGAGGACATAGTTTTATGTTTCTTAGTTTCTTTATTAAGATTTTAAATTTATATTTACTTTTATTGTAAAGGGCCGTGTCCCTAAGATTCCCAGTTGTGTGTTTAAGTTGGCTTGTGACGATAAGATTTCCTAGTATTTATGAAAAGACTTTTATTATTATTATTATCGTGAAAGGTTTTAATTTCGCACTACTTTTCATGCTTTATGTTATGAATGCTAGTTAGATGGCTTGTACGACACCCCAAAGGGGTCAAGTACGCCCGGTCATGATTCGAAGGTTTTTCCTAACTTTTAGGGGGTGCTTTCGGGTCGTGACAATGGGAATAAAGCGAGCGGACTTGGTCAACCTATCCACAACCACCCATATGGAGTCATATTGTTTTTGAGTCTTAGGAAAACCTACCACAAAATCCATATTGATGTCTTCCCACTTCCAAGTAGGATTTTTGATTTCTTGAAGTAAACCACCCGGCTTTTGATGTTCGGTTTTCAATTGTTGGAAATTTGGACACTTAGAAACGAACTCCGCTATATCTTTTTCAAACCTTCTGACCAATACACATTCCCTAAGGTCATGATACATATTTGTTAACCCCGGATGAATGGATTAACGGGACCCATGAGCTTCCTCAAGAATCTGGTTCCTGAAATCATCTACATTGGGAACACACAACCTTCCTTGATACCTCAAAACACTATCCCCCCTAGAGAGAATTACTCATTAAGCTTACCAAGAACCGATTCCTTCAACTCCATCAATAGTTGATCAAGGTGTTGTTTGGACTTCACCTCAACCACTAAAGATGACTCAGAGTTATGATGGACCATAAAACCACTATTTGGAGAATCTTCCAAACTAACACCAAATCTAGCCAACCTATGAACATATTTCACTAGGTCTTTCTTGGATTCCTCAACATGAGACACACTACCCATGGTCATACGACTTAGAGCATCCGTAACCACATTGCCCTTGCCGGGGTGATAGAGAACACTCATGTTGTAATCTTTCAACAATTCTAACCACCTTCGTTTTTGGAGATTAATATCATTTTGAGTAAACACATATTGGAGAATCTTGTGATCGGTATACACATCAATATTAGAACCATACAAATAATTCCTCCATATTTCAAGGCAAATACCACAGCCGCTAACTCAAGGTCATGAGTTGGATAGTTCTTGTATGAACCTTAAGTTGTCTAGAGGCATAGGGGATTACTTTCCCATGTTGCATAAGAACACAACTTAAACCCACTCGCGATGCATCACAATACACAACGAAGCCCTTTGTACCCTCTGGTAAAGTCAACACTGGAGCAGAAGTAAACCTATCTCTCAAGATTTGGAACTTTTTCTCACATGCCTCTGAAAACTCAAACTTCATACTCTTTTGGGTCAAATTAGTCAAGGGAGATGCAATGGACACAAAATCATCTAAAAACCTCCGATAATAACCCGCGTTGACCCAAGAGACTTCTAATGTCGGTTGGAGTCAATGGTCTCGGCCAATTTTTCACCGCCTCCGTTTTGCTTGGATCAACCTCCACTCCCTCACTAGAGATGATATGACCATGAAACTCCATCTACCTAAACAATAACTGTCATGACCCGAAAGTACCCCCTAGAAGTTAGAGTTAACTCTCGGATGGTGGCCGGGCGTACTTGACCCTTTGGGGTCTCGTACAAGCTCTTCAACTCATACTCATTACATAAAGAATGAAAAGTAGTGCGGAAATTAAAACTTTTCACGATCATTAAATAGAAGATGTCTTTCATAAATGCTAGGAAATCTTATCGTCACAAGCCAACTTAAAGACACAATTTAGCATCTTAGGGACACGGCCCTTTACAATAAAAGGAAATACAAATTAAGTCTTAATAATGAAACTAAGAAACATAAGCTATGTCCTTGAATATATGAGGACGTACCAAATTCTTGAGAGATAATCTTCCACTCCGATCCTCCAAAAGGCTTCCAACCTATAGTCATAAGGTATATAAAAGTATGGGGTTAGTACAACAATGTACTAAGTATGGCATATGCAAAAAAATGTAAAAAGGGTCATTTTTAGTAAAATAAGCTTTCATGCCAATTTAACAAAACATTCATGAACTTAGGAACAAAACAACATAAGAAGCATCATTTAACACTTAAAGAATAATTTCCAAAACTTTATCTCAAGATTACACTTTACAGTAAAGAAATCACACATTACAGTGAACTACATATGTATACGACTCTCACACAAGTACTCTCCTCCAATAGGACTCTTAGGTCACACAAAGTGCAATGTGGGAGTAGCATCCCATACTACCACTCACTAGCGCTCCTAATGGATTCCCAAGGATTTGAGCACGTTACAACAAATAGATCAAAAGGATGCATTTACAGTGAACTACTGCATTTACATAACAGTGAACCACTTTAAGTCATTATAGTAGATTTAAAAGCTTTACATTAAACTAAAGACTCCAAAAATAGTGAACTTCCAAAGTATTGCAAATGAGTAAATGAGTCCATTTTCGTAGGAGTTTCCCTACCTAAGGATAATCCCAAGATTCTCTAAAGTATGACATGAAGGAAACGTCTAAACACTTCTTTCAATGCACACCCAAGCGATCCTCAAGACTACCCCGTTCGGCTTACTCGCCTCGGGAGAATGAATCATCACTCGAGGACAAGACCTTATAAGAAAACCCAACAAAACACCAAAGGGTTCCCTTTCGGAATGCCTACTTAGTGCAATGAGTAGGATGGCATCCCATACCACCACCTACCCTAAGTAGTACATTCTTTTAGAAGGTTTGGCACCAAGTCTTCCTTTTGGAAGGTCCTACTTAGTGCAATGGATAGGTAGCGTCTCATACCACTACCTACCCTAAGTAGAACGTTCTTTTAGAAGACTTAGTTCAATCAAATCACATAGGTAACACATTAATTAGACAACTTATCATTTTCATTACTTTTGTGGGGGGTTAGCTTAACCGACAAAGACCATGAGATCTAGGTATGGAATCCCGATATTAACCCATATCGGATGAGGGATGCTCACTTACCTAGAATAAGGTCATACTTCTTAGCTTTTACATGGCTTTTCCAATAGCTATACATGTGTCGGCACAT
This sequence comes from Solanum sitiens, assembly GCA_016801875.1. Lineage (NCBI taxonomy): Eukaryota > Viridiplantae > Streptophyta > Magnoliopsida > Solanales > Solanaceae > Solanum > Solanum sitiens. Next base: position 618,409 of record JABWTJ010000121.1, on the reverse strand, counting down.
AGTTAAGGGATAGAGAGATTGCTATTAAGTGACTCATTCTCTACTAACGAGGAGTACTCATCTCAAAAGGTATAAGGGAATACGACATCTCAACTCACGAAGCGTATCCCTCCTCTTCTTCCTATCCTCTCGGTGATAGGCATAACTCCCAACGAATTCTCACATTATAGACTATATGTTAAGGATAACAAGCGAATGCCACATCTCAACTCATGAAGTGCATTCATCCTCCGACCTATCTAGGATAGCTCATTAGGAATAGTGAGGTTGCTACTAGACACTTCATCTCAACTCAACGAAGAGTGTCCACCCCAAGACTCCCCTTCTTACTAAACATAACTTCATTCATTCACTTAAAGTGTGTGTGTACATGTGAGCACACCTTGCATATAGACATCATTTCATATACATTACTTCTAATCATGCATAAGAATTCTATTTATCAACTTACACACTTTACATACTTCACTTAGTCAAATGCTCCAATTAGACCAAAATCTAGGTCAAACATACAATTTAAGCTTCACAATCACAAAATAAGACCCATTTACCATTTCTATTAATTCTACCATATAGACCTTCAAGATTACATTATCAATACATATTAAACATTACCAACTAATCAAATAAGCACCGCCACCTAGAAGGTGGACCATACCACTCAAGATCAATTTATCATAAGAACAATACAATATAAGAAACTCTTCAATTTACTAAGCCATAACGACCTATAATCATTTTACCATTAATTCATCATAATAAGTCCCTTAGAGAAGTAGCTAAACCAACATTACAACACAATAAAACCAAAGTTCATTTTATACATAAACATGCTCATTTGACCCATTTCATCAACCACAACTTGAAAGGAAACTTTAACAGGATTTAATTAGGGTTTTAGCATTACAATAACCAACTACCATTAATAACATCATTAATTTATCATTAGAAACATTTTCATGCAAGACCCATATTGGGTTGAAGATAATAGAAGTTAGGGTTGAAACCCCCTTTTTGAAATTCATTGGAAATGGCTTCTTGAATGAAAGGGTATTCAAGAATGGATACCATACCTCACTAAGCAAGCAAAATCCAAGAGTTTTGATGAAGGAATAACGTCCAACCATCCCTTTTTCTTTCCTTGACCTCTAGCTTTCAATGGTTACTTTGAGAGAGTTTTCTTTAGAGAGGGACTTTGAATATTTGAAGTGAGGGGTATTGTCTAGGTCTAGGGTTTAAAACTAACATAATATAACCTAAAAACACTAAAAAAATTGTCCTAGGGTTATAAAAGACTTGGGGTGAATTTACATAAAACAACCCAATTTGGCAGCAGCTTCCACAACCTTTTGGAAGTGGCCAATCGACGATCCAAGCTACTGTGTCGATGAGTCGACGGCCAGTGCTGCTGGGTGTCGATGGCATCAGAGGCTGGTTCAAGGGAGGACGGAGCCTATAACATTCCAAAAAACGTATATGTCTAGTGAAGAGCCAAAATAGGTTTCAAGAATGCATTCGGGAAAATGTAGGCATCCCAATGCCCAATATTAAATAGTATTGGGAATAATATAAAAAATTGGCTTAGGGTGATAGCCAATATGCATTTGGGAAAATGTAGGCATCCCAATGCCCAATATTGAATATTATTGGGCATAATATAAAAATAGTGGCTAAGTGTGTTAGCTAATTTTTCTAAGTATGAATAAGTATTGCTTAAGATTGTACCTGCAAAGAAGACCCTAAGCTAAAATAGTGATCTCTAATGAAATACTCTGGGTATGAGGCATTCAAGTGTCAAGCCTAGATACCATAGCACATGATCAATTAAAATGATCATGTAGATTAAGAAGTGCCCAAGGACATAGTGAGGATCCTTGGGACAATAAGTAAACATTCAAAATGAGCCATCAAGAATAGTTAGTTAGAAAAGTAAAACCAACACCTGTGCAAGCACATGTACAAGACATGTGAAAATCGTTCAAAGGAGGGGACCACCCTAACCGAAATCGGTTGGGGTAGTTAAGGGGCAGCATGTGCGGACGGGTCCCTCCATTTAGGGCCTAACTTCCAAACAAATTCTAGAATCTAAGTAACTTCCCTAACTAGCTAATTAACCTAGGGTTAACCTAAATGGACCAATTAGTGCACCCAACAACCTAAGACTTAACCGGGTGACACTAACCTAGTAACTAGTTAAAGAGACAACCTACTACCTAACCTAGGATGGTCCAAAAGGGTTAGTTATGGTCCCAAGGACTTAGGGGTACTTTGGTAATTACCCTAGGTAACATAATTAACTAAATTAATAATTTAATTAATTAATTTAAATGGTCAAAAACGAAATCCTTACACTAACCTAGTAACTAGTTCAAGAAACATCCTAGTACCTAACCTATGATGGTCAAAAGGGTTGTTTGTGGTCTTAACGTCTTGGGGTTACTTTAGTAATTACCCTAGGTCACCTAATTAATTAATTATTGGTTTAATTAATTAAATTAAATGGTCAAACCGAAATGCTTACACTAACCTAGTATAACTCAAGAAACATATTAGATCTTAACCTAGGATGGTCCAAAAGGGTTAGTTATGATTCCAATGACTTAGGGGTACTTTAGTAATTACCCTAGGTCCCTTAATTAATTAAATTATCCATTTAATTAATTAATTTAAAGGGGTCAATACGAAATTCTTAGGAAAAAATTTAGATTTGACTAAGTGTTGTGTTTTCCTAGTTCTAGTCAATCTAGTAGGGGCTTTTAGGTAATTAATTAATTAATTAATTTAATTAACTTATTAAACCTTAGTTGAATGAGCCAAGATCATTTCCTAAACCTAAAACTCACGATCAAACACTCAGAGAACACAACGCTAAAACGAACAAAAGAAAGAGGTAGAAAGTTCATAGATGTTCTAGGCGATTTCAATGTTTCTCCAAGTTTTCGTTCAAGGTGGTCTTCGTAGATTAAGTTCTACTTAAGGTATGGGCTTTCTCTCATAGAATTCTTTCTCCAAGAGGATTTTCAACATTTTGAATCTATGAAATCTCGAAACTAGGGTTGCTTCCTAATGTTCTTGTTGAACGTCTTTCTCCCTAGTCTCCTTGTTTTTGATTCTAATAAAAATGTATATCTAGTCTCGATCATGTTGTTGGTATGTGGTGATGGCTGATCTTAATATGATGATTTTCTTGATGTGTAAATGTTTGAAAGAAACCTATATGTTATGATTCGTATAAGGTTAAGTACTACTTAAGCGAGATAGGGAATGTAAGATTTGATTAAGTCCAAAAACGTGAAGTATGTTAAGAGTTGGTTGTTTCGGTCATGATGTTTACACACTGTTAAATGTATTTCGGTCATGAAGTATGCTCACGGTTAAGCGTTGACTTGTTTGAGATAATGAGTTCATTAAAGTGTTTACATGAATTCAATCGACTTAGTTGATAATGATTTGCCCAAACTATGATATAGAATTGGCTAATCAAAATCTCATGAAATCATACTTGAATGAATGTTTGGCTTGTGCCAAATATAATGTAATGTCAAATTAAGCATGACCAACATAACAAAATGAATCCATAACTAAGGGTATGCTAATCAATGGGACAAGTCCCAACATACCCTATACTATGTTATATGATTAAAATGTTGTAATGCCAAATGAATAAGCACACCTAAGGTAATTCAATGAATCCATAACCAAGGGTATACCAACAATTGGTACAAGTACCGACATGCCCTAACCATATGAACTATGAACATAAGTATTTCATTGAATGAAGTTCTCAACGTCCATAAATGATGATATGAAGCTACCAAATGAACGTAAGCAAGTAAAGTGAGTATTAACATAATCAAAACTTTCTAAGTTAAGAAAGTGACCAGAATGAGTTGTTAAAGAAAGTGAGGCAAATCTCACTTACACCTAAGACTACTATGTTAAGATACTCACGTAAAAGGGTGTTAGAACGTGTGAGACAAGTCTCATTAACACCAAAGATGTTATGTAAGGATAAATTCACATTTCATAAATGTAAATAAAGGGATGAAAAGTCATCAATAGAGTAAGTAAACCTCAATCTAGAAGAAAGCTTCCATAATGTTTGAGTAAACTCTAAAAGGTAAAAAGATAAAAGAAAGTGAGCAAAGCACCGATAGACTAGATATGAGCTTGTGCTAGCATATGTAAGTCTCATGACATGAGGCTCCACCACGGTGGATAAGAGTTTCCGAATATCTCCTAGTCTTCGAACTATGTCTACCCAACATGGGAACTAGCCTGTGGATTCCACCTAAGAGAGCTAGGTATGTTTCGATTTCACCTTGACCAGTGATTCCACCTCTTTTCGGTGTTGGGAAGACACCAGATTTCATGTTTAGGTCACATGCTCTATGTTTGTTAATGCTGAAAAGAATGATCTTGGGTCAATTTAGCCGTGGACCACCCCTTTTCAGTGTGGGTAAACACTTGATATGGATTCACTTTAGCCGGTGAATCACCTCTTTTTGGTGTGGGGCATACACTGGATTTCATGTTAACTTGCATGATCTAGGATTAACTTTGATCGGTGAATTACCTATATTCGGTGTGGGGAAGACACTGGATTTCATGTAACTTCACATGATCTTAATGTTATGGACTTCTTTAAGAAAGTAAGAAGAAAGAAGAGATGTACGTTTAAAGTGAACTAAGCAAGCAAGAGTTTATGAATGCCAATGTTTGATAAGAATGAAGTTTTCTATATGTAAGGGGCATAGCCAATAATGACATCTCATGTTATGAAAATGATTAAAGCCAAATAAGATTGGCTTATAATGATCTTATATAATTAGCAAATGACAATAGCCAAATAAGATTGGCTTATAATAACTTCTTATATGAGGCCAACATCGGATAATAGGCTTAACCAATAAAGATTGCCTTGTAATGACTTTTTATATTATGCCAATAAAGGGGAGAAAAACATAATGGCTAATCAATGCCCAATAATCTTTATAGTATGCAATGATCAAATAATGGGCATGACCAACAATCTTTTACATTATGCAAATGATCAAATAATGGGCATAGCCAATCAAGATTGGCTTATAAGAGCAAAAACTAGATAACTCATAAATTGAAGTATGAATATATGTCCCAGTATCTTCGCATTATGCAAATGATCAAATAATAGGCATAGCCAATAAAGATTGTCTTATAATGACTTATTATATTATCCAAAATGATCATATAATGTGTATAGCCAATAAAGATTGGCTTATAAAGACGCCATGCCCAAAGTAAGCAAGATCATAAGTTTTAACTATGTGCCCCAAGAACTATATACAATGCAAATAATCAAAGAATGGGCATAGCCAATAAAGATTGGCTTATAAATACATTTATGCCCAATTTAACAAGAATGAGAAATATAACTTGTGAATAAGGTAGTCAAATCATTTCCTTAATCCCTTAGATTACTTACTTGATTCATTGTAGGTATGTGATTACAATAAATTATTGCACTTGTACGTAAAACATAAGATCAAAGGAGATAATTGAACTAGACAACAAAAAGAAGAAAAGAACGAAAAATAAACTAAGTATGGGACAAGGTGCTCTTGGCCTAAGAGAGAGCAAAATGATTAGCTTTCGGTTGTGATGTTCTAAATTATGTGCATGATTCTAAGGTGTTGTGTTCATATAAAAATGAGTTGTGTGCTTTGAATGCATTAAAATACGCCATATTCATACCACAATTTACAAATAATAAATTAGGAAAGTCTAGAGATGTCACTTTCCAGAAATGGCATGTTGTTATAGGAAGAGCTTTCCTTGATCATGCATAGTCCTTACGTGTATGTGTGCATACACCCATACTTAGTACAAGTGTGTACTAACCCTATACAATTACTATTTTTATAGGTTCAGGTCAGAGATTAGATTGAAGATTCATTGCAGCGGTTTTGACTCAACGATCTCCAAACCATTTGGTAGGTCCTCTCGAGTTCGAGGAAGCTATGTCTATCTACATAGCCTAGTATTTAGACATAGCTAGAGTATATTGTCCCTAGCGTTTCTTTCAAATCTTTTCATTTTGAAGCTTTTGTATTAAGACTGTTTTGGTAAACTTATTATGATATATTTATCCTTCCTTTTGAATTGCGTAATCGATTGTAGATGGTTGTTTAGTTGAGATTATATTATATGAATTCATGTAAGATTATATTAAGTCTATGTACACTTCATTAAGTTTTAAAAGTTTTAAATTTTCCTCATATTTAACTATATGAATGTGATGAAAGCTAAGAAGAGGCTTGTCTGCGACCTCTGAGAGATTAACAACACCGGTCGCGGTCCAGATTCCAGAATCCAGGTCGTGACAAACTTGGTATAAGAGCATGAGGTTAAATTACCTAGGAACTAAAGCTCAAAACAACTACGTTACGTTGTTTCTAACTTATGGTTGTGAAGCACGCCACAATCATGAATTAGAGACTATATGATGTTAAGAATATTCCCTTCTTCTACTCTTTATCGTGCTATATAGAGTTTTGACACTTTGTGTCATTCTAAGTATCTACTTTCCTTCTTGTGTAAGCGCGTAGAATAATACACACAAAAATTAAGATGGCCAAGTTGTCTAAGGCGCCAGACTTAAGATCTAGCCTTTCCAAGAAGGTAAATGATAGAACTGCCCAGCGTGATCGAAAGATGTGTAGTAAGTGTGGTCGTTCGCATTACATGGTAGATTCTAAATGCATGCAACGGGTGTAAGGAAGAGGAAGAGGCTGAGTTGGCTGCATATAAGCTCAAGGATGTGGCTCAGGTATGAATTAGCTCCATAAGTGTTATGCTACGATAGACTGTAGAAATAGGGTAGTGAGGTTTCAATTTGCAAATGAGTTAGAGCTGGAATGGGAAGGGCGTGGTTCAAATCCAGTAGGCCAAATCGTTTCACATTTAAAAACCAATAAGATGATAGCTAAGGGGTATTTATACCACGTAGTTAGAGTCAATGATTTAGATCAATAAGTCAGAGTCAATGATTTAGATCAATAAGTCCCTTCCATAGACTCTGTGTCAATAGTGATGAGTTTCAAGATGTCTTTCTAGAGGATTTACCAGGAATCCCTCTTGAACATGAGATTGATTTCCCAACACCAAACCAATTTCTATTTCCCCCCATATATGATGGCATCAGACAAACTCAAAGAGTTGAAGTTGCACTTAAAATATTTGCTTGAGAAGGTCTTCTTCCAGCCGAGCATATCCTCATGGGGTGCTCCAGTGTTGTTCGTTAAGAATACTGATGGAACCCTTAGAATGTGTATCGATTATCGGCAACTCAACAAAGTCACTATAAAAAACCAGTATCCTCTTCCTAGAATCGATGCTCTCTTTGATCAACTTCAAGGTTCAAGTTTCTTATCAAAAATAGAACTCCGATCAGGGTATCACCAATAGCGGATAAGACAAGAAGACATTCCTAAGACTCTTTTCCGAACTAGATATGGCCATTATGAGTTTCTTGTCATGTCATTTGGTCTCACTAACGCACATACACATTTATCGACCTTATGAATAGGTTTTTCCATGAATATATTGATTCTTCGGTCATAGTATTCATAGATGACATCCGCATATACTCTAAGACTAGAGAAGAGCATGAAGAACACTTAAGAAAGACATTGCAAGTACTCAGAGAACATCAACTGTATGCAAAGTTCAGTAAATATGAACTCTGGTTGAGATCAGTGACCTTCCTTGGTCATGTTTTGACCGACCAGGGTGTTGAAGTTGATCCAAAAAGAGTTTGGATACACAGGTGAAGCTTAGCACTGCTTTTCATCCGCAGACGGATGAACAAGCAGAACGTACCATTCAGACCCTTTAAGACATATTGAGTGCATGTGCTATTGACTTTAAGGGGAGTTGGGATAGATTATCTACTTCTTACAGTCGTAAAAAATCATATGCTGATAATAGAAAGAGAGCTCTTGAGTTCGAAGTAGGTGATCAAGTCTACTTGAAGATATCACCCATGAAAGGTTTGATGAGATTTGGTAAGAAAGGAAACTTGAGTCCGAAGTGTATAGGTCAATACGAGATCTTACAGCCAGTAGGAAATGTTGCCTATGTACTAAAGTGACCACAATACTTAGCTTCGGTCCATCCAGTGTTTCACATTTCGATGTTTAAGAAGTGTCTAGGCCATCCAGCATCAATCCAGCCTGTTGAGGGGTTAGAAGTTGATGAGAAACTTTCTTACGAAGAGGTTCCAGTTGAGATTTTAGATCGTCAGGTGAAGCAGCTAAGGAACAAGGAGGTTTCCACCGTGAAGGTACTATGATGGAACCACCTTGTCGAGGGAGCAGCATAGGAGGCCAAGGCCGATATGAGATCCCGTTACCCTTACTTGTTCAGTTCTTGAGGTTAGATATACTCTTCCTAGATCTGATGTTGTTTAAGAAACTGTGAGATTGTACTTCATTAGTCAATTTGGTATTATATGTCCATAATTGTGCGTTTTATACGTGCATTAAATGAGTTAAAATAATTTCATGCGTGTATTATGTTGCTGTTTTGTATAGCATAGACATAATTTTATGTGTTGCATGAGTTGTGATGTGCATCAAGTTAAGTGTGATTGAGAAGGAAGTTCCTCGATCTCAAATATGAAGCTTCAGATAAGCTTGAGTAAGTATGCATCATCCAGAATATGTGTGTATCAGATGTTCATAAACGATAATATTTTAAGTATGTTTAAGTGTTTCAAAATTTCCCTCTTGTTTTACAATGATGTGTAAGTGTCACTCGGGGATGAATGTTCCTAAGGGGGGATAATGTAACATTCCAAAAAAACGTATATGTCTAGTAAAGAGCCAAAATAGGTTTCAAGAATGCATTTGAGAAAATGTAGGCATCCCAATGCCCAATATTACATAGTATTAGGCATAATATAAAAATATTGGCTTAGGGTGATAGCCAATGTGCATTTGGGAACATGTAGGCATCCCAATGCCCAATATTGAATAGTATAGGGCATAATATAAAAATATTGGCTAAGGGTGTTAGCCAATTTTTCTAAGTATGAATAAGCACTGCTTAAGATTGTACCTGCAAAGAATACCCTAAGCTAAAATAGTGATCTCTAATGCAATACTCTAGTATGAGCCATCCAAGTGTCAAGCCTAGATACCATAGCACATGATCAATTAAAATGATAATGTAGATTAAGCAGTTCCCAACGACATAATGAGGAACCTTGGGAAAATAAGTAAACATTCCAAATGAGCCATCAAGAATAGTTAGTTAGGAAACTACAACCAACACATGTGAAAGCACATGTGCAAGACATGTGAAAATCGTCTAAAGGAGGGGACCACCCTAACCGAATTCGGTTAGGGTAGTTAAGGGGCAGCATGTGCGGACGGGTCCCTCTATGTGGGGCCTAACTTCCTAACCAACTCTAGACTCTAACTAAATGCCCTAACTATCTAATTAACCTATTACTAACCGAAATGGACCAATTAGTGCACCCGACAACCTAAGACTTAACCTGGTGACACTAACCTAGTAACTAGTTAAAAAGACAACCTAGTACCTAACCTAGGATGGTCCAAAAGGGTTAGTTATGGTCCCATGGACTTAGGGGTACTTTAGTAATTACCCTATGTCACTTAATTAATTAAATTAACAATTTAATTAATTAATTTAAATGGTCAAAACCGAAATCCTTACACTTACCTAGTAACTAGTTCAAGAAACATCCTAGTACCTAACCTATGATGGTCCAAAGGGTTGATTGTGGTCCTAACGACTTGGGGGTACTTTAGTAATTAACCTAGGTCACCTAATTAATCAAATTATCAGTTTAATTAATTAAATTAAATGGTCAAACCGAAATCTTTACACTAACCTAGTATAACTCAAGAAACATCCTAGTACTTAACCTAGGATGGTCCAAAAGGGTTAGTTATGGTTCAAATGACTTAGGGGTACTTTAGTAATTAACCTAGGTCCCTTAATTAATTAAATTAGCCATTTATTTAATTAATTAAAGGGGTCAAAACGAAATTCTTAGGAAAAATTTCAGATTTGACTAAGTTTTGTGTTTTCCTAGTTCTAATCAATCTAGGAGGGGCTTTTTAGTAATTAATTAACTAATTAATTTAATTAACTTATTAATCCTTAGTTGAATGAGCCAAGATCATTTCCTAAACCTAAAACTCACGATCAAACACTCAGAGAACACAACGCTAAAACGAACGAAAGAAAGAGGCAGAGAGTTCATAGACGTTATAGGCGATTTCAAGGTTTCTCCAAGTTTTCATTCAAGGTGGCCTTCATAGATTAAGTTCTACTAAAGGTATGGGTTTTCTCTCATGTAATTCTTTCTCCAAGAGGATTTTCAACGTTTTCAATCTATGAAATCTCGAAACTAGGGTTGTCTTCCTAACGTTCTTTTTGAACGTCCTTCTCCCTAGTCTCCTTGTTTTCGATTCTAATGAACATGTATATGTAATCTCGATCATATTGTTGGTATGTGGTGCTGGCTGATCTTAATGTGATGATTTTCTTGATGTGTAAATGCTTAAAAGAAACATATAAGTTATGATTCGTATAAGGTTAAGTACTACTTAAACGAGATAAGGAATGTAAGATTTGATTAAGTCCAAAAACGTGAAGTATGTTAAGATTTGGTTCTTTCGGTCATGATGTTTACACAATGTTAAATGTATTTTGGTCATGATGTATGCTCACGGTTACACCTTGACTTATTTGAGATAATGAGTTCATTAAAGTGTTTACATGAAGTCAATCGATTTGGTTGATAATGATTTGCCCAAACTATTATATAGAATTGGATAATGAAAATCTCATGAAATCATACCTGAATGAATGTTTGGCTTGTACCAATAAATTGGCTATCCAAATTTTCTAGGCCAATACTAAATTTACACCAATCTTATGTGCCCAATATAATGTAATGTCAAATTAAGCATTACCAACATAACAAAATGAATCCATAACTAAGGGTATGCCAATCAATGGGACAAGTCCCAACATACCCTATACTATCTTATATGACTAAAATGTTGGAATGCCAAATGAAAAAGCACACCTAAGGTAATCCAATGAATCCATAACCAAGGGTATGCCAACAATTGGGACAAATCCCGACATGCCCTAAACAAATGAACTATGAACATAAGTATTTCATTGAATGAAGTTCTTTACGTCCATAAATGATGATATGAAGCTACCAAATGAACGTAAGCAAGTAAAGTGAGTATTAACATAATCAAAAGTGTCTAAGTTAAGAAAGTGACCAGAAAGAGGTGTTAAAGGAAGTGACACAAGTCTCACTTACACCTAAGACTACTATGTTAAGATACTCACGAAAAAGGGTGTTAGAACATGTGAGACAAGTCTCACTAACACCAAAGATGTTATGTAAGGATAAATTCACTTTTCATCAGTGTAAAGAAAGGGATGACAAGTCATCAATAGAGTAAGTAAACCTCAATCTAGAAGCAAGCTTCGATAATGTTTGAGTAAACTCTAAAAGGTAAGAAGATAAAAGAAAGTGAGCAAAGCACCGATAGACTAGCTATGAGCTTGTGCTAGAACATGTAAGTCTCATGATATGAGGCCCCACCACGGTGGATAAGAGTCTCTGAATATCTCCTAGTCTTCGAACTATGTCTACCCAACATGGGAACTAGCCTGTGGATTCCACCTAAGAGAGCTAGGTATGTTTCGGTTTCACCTTGGCCAGTGATTCCACCTCTTTTCGGTGTGGGGAAGACACCAGATTTCATGTTTAGCTCACATGATCTATGTCGGTTAATGCTCCAAAGAATGTTCTTGGTTCACTTTAGTCGTGGACCACCCCTTTTAGGTGTGGGGCAAACACTTGATATGGATTCACTTTAGTCGGTGAATCACACCTTTTTGGTGTGGGGCAGACATTGTATTTCATGTTAACTCGTATGATCTAGAATTCACTTTGATTGGTGAATCACCTCTTTTCGGTGTGGGGAAGACACTTGATTTCATTTAACTTCACATTATCTTAATGTTACAGACTTCTTTAAGAAAATAAGAAAGAAGAAGAGATGTACGCTCAAAGTAAACAAAGAAAGCAAGAGTTTATGAATGCCAATGTTTGATAAGAATGAAGTTTTCTGTATGTAAGGGGCATAAACAATAATGACATCTCATGTTATGAAAATGATTAAAGCCAAATAAGATTGGCTTATAATGATCTTATATAATTGGAAAATGACAATAGCCAAATAAGATTGGCTTATAATGACTTCTTATATTAGGCCAACATCGGATAAAAGTCTTAACCAATAAAGATTGCCTTATAATGACTTCTTATATTATGCCAATAAAAGGGAGCAAAACATAATGGCTAATCAATGCCCCATAATCTTTATAGTATTCAATGATCAAATAATGGGTATAGCCAACAATCTTTTATATTATGAAAATGATCAAATAATAGGCATAGCCAATCAAGATTGGCTTATAAGAGCAAAAACATGATAACTCATCAATTGAAGTATGAATATATGTCCGAGTATCTTCACATTATGTAAATGATCAAATAATAGGCATAGCCAATTACGATTGGCTTATAATGACTTTTTATATTATCCAAAATGATCAAATAATGTGTATAGCCAATAAAGATTGGCTTATAAAGACCTCATGCCCAAAGTAAGCAAGATCATAAGTTTTAACTATGTGCCCCAAGAACTATATACTATGCAAATAATCAAAGAATGGGCATAGCCAATAAAGATTGGCTTATAAATATATTCATGCCCAATTTAACAAGAATGAAAAATATAACTTGTGAATAAGTTAGTCAAATCATTTCCTTAATCCCTTGGATTACTTAATGGATTAATTGTAGGTATGGGATTACAATGAATCATTGCACTTGTAAGTAAAACATAAGATAAAGGAGATAATTGAACTAGACATAGACCACAAGAGTTAGTGTGTAATCCGGTTTTTGTAAATCCTTACAACGTTGGAAGGTTGTCTACCGGCCAAAGTAAAACCAAACATAAACGTAGCTTTCTAGGTGGATCCACTAGCTAGTATTGCTATGGGTGCAAAATAGTTTAAGAACTAAGAGATAGGTATAATCCCTCTACATACCACTTGGAAAATTGGGGCCTCCTCTCATGGGAAACCATTGGATGAGTATCCCTCATCGTGGAGTCAACACCACATGTGGAACTATAGGTTGAATCTTTCTCTATGGGAAGTCATTACCTTCCATTGTCAAGTTCACTCGGTCCTAAGCTAAGTCCCTTTTAAAATGTCTTTAATGTCTTTATTAATCATCATAACTTATTATAGTTCATATGGTCCAGCCCTTGTATAATAATAATCATCATAGCTCAATAGGAATTGCATGAGTATAGTGCTTTCATTACAATTCATATAAGTGAGGTTAGTACATTTACATATTACTTCATTATAAGGCACATTGGTAAATCATTCACCATCCTTATAACATTTACATCTTAGCCAACACCTCACAATCATAGTCAAGACATTTTAATTCAACATCAAACCAACCCTACCAATCATAATACAAGGCATACTCCAATACAACATCATGACTTAATCACAAATAACCATAATTTGAAGTAAAGAATAGGGATCATAAGACTTACCAAGTCTCCTTCATAATCCATCATCAAGGTCTTACCATCAACCCTTAACTCAACCCAATTAGGGTATAGTTTCATCATAGGACAATAAAGAGCAAAATAATTAGGATAATTGAATCACTACATCACAATTCATCACTAGTTCATAGCTTAAGACAAGATACTTAGGTCAATTCACAACATACTTCATAACGTAGATCAACTCCTCAAGAATTAGCATGATAGGACTATAAATCATCTTAATCTATTCATGATTGATACAATAACATCATATAGTAGTAATTTAGTCAATAATCAAGTCAAATGAACCAACACTAAACAATTCATATCAAGATCATAACTTAGGGTTAAGGGGTGAAAGTCATCTTTTACCACCTCGACCAAATAATCAACATATATCATAATTAAGTTATAATACATGTTAATCTATTCATAATATCTAAAATAAATCATAAACAAATTAATTCATAACATCATTGGATGAACCCGCTTGAAAACTTATCTTTTGAAATCACTTTGATGGAGCGCTTTGAGGAAAGAAGTCTCAAAGGTTAATTAGATCCCATACCTTACTAATTAATGAAGATTGATGGTGAAATTTGACTATTTGCATTCCTTAAACCCTCCCCTAGCTTGGTCTTCAATGGAGTTCTTTACTAGAGAGAGAAAGAAGAGAGAAAGAATAGAGTAGTTAGACTCTAATTCTATATTGCCATCTTAGACTCAACATCAATAGAGTAGAATCTAATAGGAACACGACCCTTACAAACACATCATAATATCTAACATATTACATATATTTTGAATAAAACATAACATACGAATTCCTTGAATCATAAGGATCCCTTTCCTTGAACTTTGGGACGCCATCCAAGCCCTTCACTTTAAGATTCATCCTCTAGTCATCACCACCTACACTTTGTGTAAAAGATGAAGAAGAATGGTGTTAGTAAAAGAATGCAATAAGTATGACAATCATGCAAAAACATATATTTAAAGAAGACATTTTGTTAGTAAACCATGCATCATGCTTTTTAGTAAAACTACTTGAAACATTAGTACAATCAGTAAAACATAGCTCATATACATCATATACGCATGAACACTATTCATAACATCCCATAAAACCACATAGTTCATTTAAAGCTCATTTAACATTTCCTAACATTATCTTATCTTTTACCTTAAGTCTTTAACCCCCCAAGTAACCCTCTAGTATCACTTGGTGCAATGAATGAATAGTGTCCCATTCCACTACCCACACTCAAGCATCACCTTAAGGCCACAAAAGTAACATTCAGACAACCTTCATTAACTTAAACCCAAACTTTCACATAAGCATCATATATTATGAGTTACATACTTCATATATGACCCAACATACTTTATTTACCACATATAAGACTCATTCCTAGACAACATGCAATTCAACACGACCAATAACATAATACAAGGAAATACTTAACAATAGCATACTTGGACTTCATTTCATTGAGACATCATAAGAACTTCATCATAATCCAAATCTAATCCTACTAGTGCAATGTATATGTGAAGCCCCATCACTTCACACATACTAAGTAAACTTACAAAGAGACAAGAAGCATATCGTTTACTTCATACTACAACATGGCAAGTATAGACAACTTAATACATACCAAGTAAGACCTTCAGTATATTGTAAATAAGACCAACATCATGTTTCTAAAGTGAGATCACACTATATGGACACCACATGACTCATATCATGTATATTATCATACAATTAGATCAATACTATAATGCCATGCATAAAGGACATATACATATAAATATAGAACACCTTCCTAGAACTCCTTTCAAAAGCTACTTGTGCAATGCATAGGTAAATTCCCATACCCTTACCTACACTAAGCAACTTTCCTTAGGTTATCCTAGTTAGGGTTCGTTACATAACTTCAATTGTCCATTTTACTTTAGCGAAATCCTAGACTTAACCGACAATAAGACCATGTAAGCCAAACATGGAATACAATGTCTTCACCTCACACCTAAAGAGTGTATCTTACTTGCCAAGGTAAGACATGAGTATCATTCTAGCGTATTAGGTGGATACACTTGCTAGGTCCTATGGGGAAACATAGTTATGGAAACTTGGAGGTATATGTGGAAACCCTCTTTATGCAAATTGCGCATAATAGTTATCCACCTTGTGAGGACTATGGTGAACAAGCCTTCCCTTTGGGAAGGGCACCCCTTATCATCAAGTTCACTCGGTGCTAAGCTAACTTCCCTTTATTGAAAAGTCTTTATTAACTTTACTTCATAAAAATGTCTTAAGGATGTTAACTCCTCATATGCTTAGCTCATAGTTTATATATGAGAATGTCCTTTCATCAACCTAAATCATGTGAGAAAACCTTTCACATGGACGTAGCATATTAAAGCACAATTTAGTTAGAGTACATTTGAGAACAACTTTCAATAGACCCTACTTTACAAGATTATCATAAATGTTGAATTGATACTTAACTTCATTCATGCATTAGTGTATACGTGTACATATATGAGCAACCCTTTCATATAAACACATTAAGACACTACACATATTAATACATTATCTTATCATATGCTTGACATCATAACATATAAGTGATGTTCATAACTTATGCATTAATATTCATCTATATAGAGATTCATCCTAGGAACTATCCTATAAAGGCACACATGTGCAATGCATATACGAGGTCCCATACCCTTGTCCATTCTAGTACACATATCAAGTCATACTAGTTAAGATTCATATCATACTTTCATGGACATATACTTTACATGCATAGTAGTAGACATTAGTGCATATAAGAATTATCCTTTCATTAGACACTATGCACCTGTACTACTCATAGAAAAACATGAGGTGTGAGTGTGTGCACTTTGTTCAACATGATCACATAATGGCTATCAACATAACATTGAGGCAGCCACCCTCTTAAGACCACAATACACATTCATACATAGACCACCACCACATTATAGCATAGGAGACAAGACACCTTCAACATTACATCTAAGACTCCTAACATTGTTATGATCACACATTCATATAGGGTACATAGGTAGCGTTAATTCATCAATAGACTACATCATATGTCAACCATGTATACCACCTAACCCTAACATTCCTCATTCAAATATAGAAACATCACCAATATACTTAGAACATGATGCTAGCATTGGAGACTAGGCATATACTTCACATTGTGTGATCATCATAACCACACTTCATAATTCATAAACTTGCCTTCAATTCCATGATCAACACATATAAAGAATGACAATAAAGTAAACACCGCCACGATAAGTTGACCATACCACACAATGCAATTCAACTCCAGTTCAACTACCAATTCTATACAAAATAGAATGAATAGGGCAGACATACAAATTATCAAAGCTTTGATAATCATTGATCAATTCCCACAATTCATCAACAATCATGTATAAAACAGTAGCTAAAAGTACAATAAAATAAACGAAATACATAATTCAATCATCATAGGATCAAGATCACATTACAAACATAATAGTCTAAATTTGGATTATGGGAGGAACCTGGGTTCAATTTCATGAATTTTGATTGAAATCAACATTATAACCAGTAGATAATCATCAATCTATCATAAACATGCTTTTGAAATCAATTTGAGAAACAACCCGTGGATAGATTGAAAGAAATAGAGTTTTATCATGAAATCTCTTTGAAAACCTTTTGAAGGAACTCTTTAGATGAATGGATAGCTAAGGATGAAGGATCACCATACCTCATTATATAATAAAGCCACAAAATAGTTATGAAGAAACCATGGAAATACAATCTCTAAGATGTTCTTGAGCTTCATCTCCAATCAAGGTTTCTAGAGAGGTTTTGTTTTTAGAGGGAAGGGTAAAATTTGAAGAATGAATTGGGAAATGGGTTTTTATGTTATTAGCTAACTTAATATGCCTAATTTACCCTATAATTACTATCCATACTCTTTTTTGAACCGAATTCACCCCTAGTATGGCAACGTGCATGCAACAGTTGCTGGCTTCCAATCGGTGGTGCAGTCGACGGACCGATGGTGCCATACTGCACAACCGTCGTTTGGTACTGAGGCTACAATTTGGGATCTTAAGCTCACACGTCTAAGTGTAGAGAGACGACACCAATCGATGGGGCGTAGACTATTGTGCGTGGAGTCATTTCCTTGGCGTATATTGACATTGCCAAGGCAATGTATAGGTAGTGCTTGGGTCCTCCTTAAGGACCCCTTGGGTGATCATCGGGGAGTCATGCCCCGACGTTTCAAACCTAATTACAATTATGAACACGCTAAGGACCTTTCCTATAAATTTGAGCATCAAACACCATGTAAAACATACAAAGGCATACTAGAACGCACTAGCATGTTTCAAGGCTAACTTTCGAACGTGTCGGATGTTCTTGGACGTTTGACCTCCAAATCAGTTTAAATAAACTATTCATACTGTAAAACACTTAATTAACATATTATTAATCTTTTTAGGCACATGTGAGGCTCTAGAAACCTTAATTCATTATGAGGAACGTTACAATATCCCCCACTTGGGAACATTCATCCTCGAAAAACACTTGTGACATTTTAAAACACTTTCAAGGACTTAATGAACCATAGAGCTTCTCACAACATCCAACTCATCATAAAAAAATATTAAATGCACCAAACATACACGGAACATTAACCGCAAATCACTTTGCACTCAATGTAAGACAAGCAAGTAGAACCTTTGTTCACTCACTCTTTAATGCATAAAACACATAGGCTCTTGTCATGTTCATAGGACAAACATCCTTCTCCTAATTATAACATGGTCTTTACATCTTATTTCATTAAGAGATCGTTATGAAACAACCTTTAAGTCACACATAGGCAGGTTCAACATCACTCAAGAAGTAAACAAGTCACTCATACTTAATTCACATCTATCATGAGTAATGTTGATCAACAAGGATATTTATAATTTAGTCATAGTAACATTAAGATCATACGTAGAATTACCATGTTTAGTGTCACACCCAGAGAGTACACCCTAGATGCGACCGGCGTTGTCATCATCTCAGAAGACTCAGACAAGCCCTTAACGTTCGTCAAAACATGTGATCAATAAAAATTGCGGAAAATTTATAACTTTTACATTCTAATTGAAGTATACTTAGACTTCATACATAACATCCATTATGACATACAATATTCTAAAAACTTGTCTCACATATATTAAAACCATCTAAAGAGTATGAATCTAGACTTAGCCAATAAATAGTAATTATGCCATATATCCCTTAGTACAAAAGAATCCAAAGAACATTACGGAAATAACATATTCTTAAAACTACTAAAAATCTGCATAAGCTAGAATGTTGAAAAGATAGCATTCTCGAACATTGAGGACCTACCAAGAATTGGAGAAAGAGTTCCAAGATTCTTTAAATTGACAACCTTAAACTTCAATGGCCAGAACCTACAGTTGTAGTAATATAAACTAATGGGGTTAGTACGCCACATGTACTAAGTATGGGTATATGCACATAACATAAAAGGACATGCATTAAAAAGGATCATTTATCATTTCATTAGAAAGCATTCTAAGTCATGTGAATGTTTTCAATGCACATACCATATACAATATACAAGTTAAGGATTCCATCAACTTAAAGCATGATCATATTCAAAGACATATTATCATAGAGTCATGTTAATATTTCATATTCAAAATATCATATAAACATAACCTACAAACACTTACCAATGATCTCATCCCCAACCTAAAAGTGAAATGGCCATGTGAAGCCCCATAACCCCACACAACCAAGTATATAAGATTGGAGAACATGAGTAAATCTTTGTTTCATATAACTTGTAACATAAGTAGTCATCACTTCATTTAACAATATAACCCAATAACATATTCATCATAATGACTAACATCATATAAAAGTACCATCATGTACCATAAACATATATCTTTCATGTTATCATATTATATAAGAACAATCTCCTAGGACTTCCCTTAGAGTCAACTTGTGCAATGTCTTGGTAGAATCCCATACCCCTACCTATACTAAGCAAACTCCTCAAGCAACCCTAGTCAACGTCCATTTACTTGGCTTTCATTTTTTACATGAGGGAACATTCGCCTTAACCGACTTAGACCATGTGAGCTAAACATGGAATTCGGTGTCATAAAACCCCACACCGAATGAAGGTGGTTTATCGGCCAAAGTAGAACCAAACATGACATAACTTTCTATGTGGATCCACTAACTAGTATCCTATGGTGGGAACATAGTTCAAGAACTAGGAGATGTATTAGAGACCCATAGTTCCATATTACATGGAAGCCTCAATCTCATGAGAGTCAATGTGACCTACCTTCCAACTAGGGAAGGGACACCTCTCATATCTAGTACATCGGTGCTTAGCATAAGTTCCTTTCTTGAATAACCTTTAAGTTGTCTTTTATCATAAACTTATCACAGGTTATAGGAGATTAACTACTTGTATCAACATGATCATGATCTCTTTAGTATTAGATGAGAATTTCCTTTTATTCTAACCCTTCGTTTGTGATATTAACATAACATAGTCATCTTGTGTAAAGAATACAAGAGAATATCATAACTTTCATTTATCGTATTCTTATCATGATCTCACAAGTAACATGTTCATAGCCCAACATATACACATAGAAACATCATTCGTACTTTCATAACATAGCATCATGATTGATAGGCTATCATAAACATTTTAGAGTAATCAAACTTTAGAAGACTTACCTCTTGGTTCAAAGAACCTTATTCCAGAACTTAGATCAACTTACAACATTCATAACGATAACATAGTGAAATACTCAATAGCATAATAAAAAACAACTATTCAAATAATATACAAGATAAATGCATAACGTAGTCTAAAGGAAAGGGTCATTTAAGAGTTTATTCTGGTCTTAATTCCAATCCCTATATTTTCATATTATCAAGTAGTAGAAACAATAATACGAAACCATCAGCTAGATAAGAACATGCTTCACGCAAATTTCAAACATAACTAACCACCTACTCATCAATTTGTGTGAAATAGACCATATAAAAGACTTAATTTTCATTGAAAATCATAAATCTAGAGTTAGGACGATAATCCGTTTTGTAGAGTAAAAACCCTAGAATTGAAGTTCTTGAAAACTATATTTGAAAGGACCTCTTGGGGAAAGGAATCCAAAGAGTGAAAAACTCATACCTTATACATGAAGAATCCACGAAAATTAGATGAAAAGCTTGAAGTCTTCGTCTTCTTCGTTATGCTCTACTTGTTCTTCAATGGGGTTTGGAAAAGGGAGTGTTTCTTGAGAGATGAGAGAATTTTCTTTTGAATGTGATTTGGACGTGTAAAAGTGGTCTAAAACTGACCTAATATCCATATATAGTTATCCTATTAATTATCGAAAAGACCCTCCACTTAAACGGTCTTTTTATGAAGTTAATTTACCAAAACAATGACTTTAACAATTTTGGGAAGTGGATCATATCGCGGGGTCAAGTCCCATCATTTTTATTAAATTTTGGGTTGAGACAGTGAGATGTGTGTTAGACTCGGGTCGCGAGCCTTCCCCTCACATCTTGAGGCAGAAAACCTAAAGAGGAATGTGCGTCGCGACCTGTTCCTGCAATTCTGCATGTTGGCAGTCTACGAGGTAGCCTGCCCACCAAAGTTTGGTTCCTCGCCAAGGACCCTTAGGGTGGTACTTTGTGGTGTCTTTACCGTACTTTTATACCCTTTATAGTACGTACTACCCATTAAAGGTCTCTTTAAAAGTTTTGGACTTCATTTGACACTTTGATACCTTCACCAAACATAGGGACGTCAACTAGTTAGCTAGTTTTCGGACGTCAAGGTCTTTCTTTGACGTTTTGTCTCTGACCTTTTCCAAATGAGTTTATTATATCAATATAGGTATGGAAACATCATTTTAAACATTATTAAATAGATTAAGCTCTAGTCGAAGTGATGGCATTTTGCGAAGTGTTACATTACCCCCCCCCCCCTTAAGAACATTCGTCCCCGAATGACACTAAAATCTTTTGGAGGGTAGGAATAGACTCAATACTAGAAGCCCAACCAATCAACTACATAAAATCATAATGATTCTCAACTCATTAAAGAATATCAAAAGTCCACACAACACATAACATAACATTACACATAGCACTCAGTTCACGACGCACAAACCTGTATGAACTAAATATTCAAATACATAGTGAGGAATTTACTTCTCAACCTTATCATAAGCTCAAATTCATCAAAGAGTTATCATACTATCGTTTTTATCAACACAACAACAAAACAGCAAAATATCAAGACAAATGCATACATATTTCATATAAGTGCAAGAATAGATTATGAAAACATTTTCTTAAAACTCTAGTTGGTACAACTTTTACCAAACATGCACCTACTTAGCAAATCCAGTTAATTTCGTGATTATTCATTAATTTCTCTATCAAGAGGAATGTCTAACCTCAATGAGTAAATAGATGAGGGTAGCGAGACTTCATGTCGGCTTCAGCCTCCCATGTTGCACCCTCAACAAGATAGTTCCTCCATAGAACTTTTACAGAGGCAACCTCCTTGTTTCTCAACTTCTTGACTTGGTGATCTAGGATATGAGCCGGAACCTCTTCATAGGAGAGGTTCTCATCGACTCCTAAACCTTCTATAGGTATAATAGACACCTTGTCGCCTATGCATTCTTGAGCATAGAAACATGAAACACCGGATGAACAAAAGCTAGTTCACTAGGTAGTTTCAACTCATAGGCAACCTTTCCAACCCGTTGTAAAACCTCATAAGGACCAACATACCGTGGACATCACTTCCCCTTTCTACCTAATCTCATCACCCCTTTCATAGGTGAAATCTTCAAGTAGACATGATCACCTATTTCGAACTCAAGATCTCTTCTTCTATTGTCGGCATAAGAATTTTACCGATTATAGGATGTCTTCAATCTATCTCTTATGATTCGAACTTTATCTAAAGCCTCATAGATAATATTTGGACCAAGAAGTGAAGACTCACCAACCTCAAACCATCCAATCAAAGATCTAAACCTTCTACCACAAAGAGCTTCAAAAGGTGCCATGGAGATGCTCGAATGATAGCTATTGTTGTATTATAACTCAGTCAAAGGTAAGTGATCATCTCAACATCCCTTGAAATCAATGACACAGGTTCTTAACATGTCCTATAGTGTTGAATGGTACGTTCCGCTTGAACATCCGTCTGAGGATGCAAAACGATACTAAGTTTCACTTGAGTACCTAAACCATTTTGAAAAGCTTTCCAAAAACGAGAAGTCAATTGGGCACCTCTATCCGAAATGATGGACAAAGGATCCCATGGAGACTCACAATATCATTCTTGTATGTCCTTGCATAATCTTCAGCCATGTAAGTAGACTTAACATGAATAAAATGGGCAGATTTGGTCAACCTATCTACAATAACCCATGTAGAATCATTTTGCTTTCGCGTTCGATGCAACCCAACAACAAAGTCCATATTGATGGCTTCCCACTTCCATGTAGGATAATCCATGATTTGGGTTACACCACACAGTTTAAGATGCCCCGCTTTAACTTGTTGGCAGTTTGGACACTTAGCAACAAACTATGTTATGTCCCTCTTTAAACCTTTCCACCAACAGACCTCTCTAAGGTTATGATACATCTTGGTGGCACCCGTATGTATATAATAGCGAGAACCATGGGATTCTTCTAGAATTCGATTTTTGAAATCCTCAACATCTGGTACACATAATCTCCCTCGGTACATAAGAACACCATCTCCCTCTTGGGAGAATGACTCATTGAGCTTACCAAGTACCAATTCCTTCAACTCCATCAATAGTGTATCAAGATGCTGCTTAACTTTCACATCAACCACTAATGATGAGTCGGGGTTATGATGGACCATAAAGCCACCAATCGAAGAATCTTCTAAACGCACACCTAATTGAGCCAACCTATGAACATGTTTTACAAGTTATTTCTTCTCTTCTTCCACATGAGACACACTACCCATAGTCATACGACTCAAAGCATCTGCCATCACATTGGCCTTGCCAGGGTGATAAATGATACACATGTCGTAATCCTTCAACAATTCTAACATCTTCTCTGTCAGAAATTCAACTCCTTTTGTAAACACATATTGAAGACTTTTATGGTCAATAAACACATCAATGCACACCATACAAGCAGTACCTCCATATTTTCAAGGCAAAAACTACAGCAGCTAACTCAAGATCATGAGTCGGGTAATTCTTCTCATTAACTTTGAGTTTCCTAGAAGCATAAGCAATCATCTTACCATGCTGCATGATTACACATCCCAAGACCACTCCGGAAGCATCACAATACACTATCAAGCCTTCATTTCCCTCCGGTAAGGTCGAAACCGGAGCGGAGGTAAGCTTATATTTCAACTCTTGAAAACCTTTCTCACAAGCTTTCGACTACTCAAACTTCACCTTCTTTTGGGTAAAAACTGTCAAATGAGAAGCAATGCACGAAAATCCATCAACGAATCTAATAGCCGTCTAGACCCAAGAAACTCCTTATGTCTATGGGAGTCAAAGGTCTAGGCCAATTTTTGACCGCATCCGTCTTCTTCGAATAAACCTCTACACCATCAGTAGAGATAATATGGCCAAGAAAAGCAACCACGACCTTAACCGAAATTTGCACTTGCTAAATTTGGCATAAAGTTGGTGTTCTTTGAGGACTTGCAAGGCTAACCTCAAGTGACTCTCAAGCTAATTTTCATTCCTGGAGTATATCAAGATATCATCAATGTACACAATCACAAATGAGTCAAGGTAATCTCGGAAAACTCTATTCATTAGGTCCATGAATGCCGCAGGGCATTAGTTGACCCAAAATACAACTAGAAGTTCATAGTGACCATATCTAGTACGGAAAGCTATTTTGGGAACATCTTCACCTCTCACCCTAAGTTGGTGATATCCCGACCTTAAGTCAATCTTTGAAAACTTACTAGCTACTTGGAGTTGATCAAATAGATCATCAATCCTAGGGAGAGGATACTTGTTCTTTATGGTGACCTTATTGAGTTGGCGATAAAGAATGCACATTCTAAGGGACCTATCCTTCTTCTTAAAAAACATGAATGGAGCACCCCATGGAGAAATACAAGGTTGAATGTAACACTTGTCTCGTAAATCTTTGAGTTGGAGCTTCAACTCTTTCAATTTAGCCGGAATCATCCTATATGGAGGAATTGAAATGGGATTCGTATCTTGTAATTAATCAATGCTAAAGTCAATTTCCCGTTCAGGAGGACCTCCGGGAAGGTCATTAGGTAAAACATCTGGGAATTCTCTCATTACAGGGACTAACTTAATAGAAGAAGTTTCACATTCTAGTTCCTTAACTCTTACCACATGGTATAAACAAACCTTGGCTATCATTTTACAAGCCTTCAAACAAGAAATGATTTGACCCCTTGGCATAGAATTTTCCCCTTTCCACTCTAAAATGGGTTCATTAGGGAATTGAAACTTCACTACCCTTGTTCTACAAACTATGGAAGCAAAACAATCATGGAGTCAATCCATACCCAAGATGATATCAAAATTACACATGTCACGTTCTACAAAATCAACAAGAGTAACTCTCATATGTACTCTTTTTGCAACTATAGAGTTACCCATTGGGGTACAAACCGAAAAGGGTTCAATCAAAACATCGGGAAGCACATTAAACTTCCTAGCTACCAAAGGTGTAACAAAAGAAAGGGTAGCACCTGGGTTAACCAAAGCATAAACATTAACATAGAAACCTTGTAACAAACCTGTCACAATGTCGGGAAAGCTTTCTTGTTCACCCCTAGCCTTGAGTGCATAGAAACGGTTCCTTTTTGGAGCTTCAGAACTAGGACCGCTTGATTGAGTTTGGTTATTCCCCTTAACTTAACTTATCACATTAGTACAATCTTTCACCATATGAACACCTTTGCCACAACCATAACAACTATTAGTTCCAACAAGGAATTCACCCATATTTTTCTTACGACACTTACCACAGGTTGGTTTTTCTCTTGGTGGATCAACATTCTCCCTTTTTGAGGTTTAGGATTAGAACCTCCATCATTTCGATTCTTGGATAAATTTTAAGGAACCTGGTTTGAAAACCTCTTCTTAAACTTAGGCTTGTCGTGAAAATCAAGCCACCTCTTAGAAAAACCACTTTTAAACGACTTTGCCTTCCTAGCTTCCTTATTCCTCTTCCTTAGACGACTTTCCTCAACCTGTTGAGAATGAACCATCAACCTAAAAATATCCATATTGTTATGAAGCATGGATGCACAACATTCTTCTTCAAGCTCTTCGGAAACACCCATTACATAACAACTCATTTCATCCCTAGCATTAGAAACCAAAGAAGAAGCATATTTGGACAGCTTAATGAACTTCAAGGAGTATTCCATAACACCCATTCCTCCTTGACGAAGGTTGATGAACTCCTCTACCTTAGCTTCTGTTTGTTCCCTTGGAAACAATATGTCAAGAAATGCCTTTTTTAAGATCTCCCAAGTCACGGGACCACTTTCTAAAAACCTACTATCCTTCCACTGATTGTACCATGTGTGAGCCACGTCCTTGAGTTGATAGGCTGGATGTTCAACTTTCTCAGTAGTACTCAACCCCATAGCAAACAAAATCTTATATATCTCATAAAGAAAATCTTGAGGGTCTTCATCAACTTTTGATCCAAAGTACATGGGAGGATTGATTCTCGTAAAGTTTCTCAAACGGCTAGCTATAGTACTAGAATATTGGTTATCTCGAGGTGAAACCTCTCTGTTAGCTTGTGCCGTAATAGCCTGAGCTTGGGTTTTGATGGATTGGGCCATTCGGAACAGGGGTGCCCTAACCTTACCATCCATCATAGCATGATGATTCATCAGAACATGATCATTTGCAGCAGCTTGCACTTGAAGAGGAACTTGATTTCCTTGTGGAGTATCTCCGGCATTCGCAATATATTCTCCTACTCTTCTCGCGGCTGTCCTTCTTGTGTTCATAGCCTATAACCACAAGAAAGGGATTAGATGCTAAACGAAACATAATGTCAAAGCTATAAAGGCACGACATATGAGTATCAAGAAAAAGAGAAGTTTCGTAGTCATCACATAGGCTCTTATCCATAATTGTGGCGCGCTTCAGAACCATGAACAAGACACTAGGTAATGTGGTTTACTAAGACATTGATTCTAAGGATCTTAAACCTCATGCTCTGATACCAAGTTTGTCACACCTGGAGAGTATACCAAAGATGCGACCATCGTCGTCATCCTCTCAGAGGACTCAGACAATCCCTTAGTTTTCGACATAACATGTGATCAGTAAAAAATTGAGAAAATTTATAACTTTTAAATTCTAATTGAAGTATACTTAGACTTCATACTTAACATCCATTATTACATACAATATTCTAAAAACTTGTATCACATATATTAAAATGATATAAAGAGTATGAAGTTGGACTTAGCCAATAAATAGTAATTATGCCATATAGGCCTTAGTACATAAGAATCCAAAGAACATAACGGAAATAGAGTATTCTTAAAACTATTAACAATCTTCATAAGCTAGAATGTTGAAAAGATAGCATACTCGAACATTGAGGACCTACCAAGACTAAATGAAAGAGTTCAAAACTTCTTCAAATTGACCTCCTTAAAATTCAATGGCTGGAACCTACAGTTGTAGTAATATAATGTAATGGGGTTAGTACGCCACATGTACTATGTATGGGTATTTGCACATAACATATAAGGACAAGCATGAAAAATGATCCTTTATCGTTTCTTTAGAAATAATTCTAAGTCATATGAATGTCTTCAATGTACATACCATATAACATATACAAGTTAAGGATTCCATCAACTTAAAGCATGATCATAATCAAAGAAATATTAACATAGAGTAATGTTAACATTTCGTATTAAAAATATCATATAAACATAACCTACAAACACTTACCAATGATCTCATCCCCAAACTACAAGTGAAATGGTCATGTGAAGCCCCATAATCCCACACAACCATATAGATAAGATAGGAGACCATGAGTAAAGCTTTGCTTCATATAACTTGTAACATAAGTAGTCATCACTTCATTTAACAATATAACCCAATAACATATTCATCATGATGACCAATATCATATAAGAGTAACATCATGTACCATAAACATATATCTTTCATATTATCATATTACATAAGAGCAATCTCCAAGGACATACCTTAGAGTCAACTTGTGCAATGTCTAGATAGAGTCCCATACCCCCTATCTATACTAAGCAAACTCCTCAAGACACCCTAGTCAACGTCCATTTACTTGGCTTTCATTTTTTACATGAGGGAACATTCGCCTTAACCGACATAGACCATGTGAGCTAAACATGGAATCCGGTGTCATAAAACCCCATACCGAAAGATGGTGGTCTATTGCCATAAGTAGAACCAAACATGACATCGCTTTCTAGGTGGATCCACTAGCTTGTAACCTATGGTGGAAACATAGTTCAAGAACTAGGAGATTAGAGACCCATAGTTCCACATTACATGGCAGCCTCAATTTCATGAGAGTCTTTCTGACCTACCTTCCAACTAGGGAAGGGACACCTTTCATATCTAGTCCATCGGCGCTTAGATTAAGTCCCTTTCTTGAATAACCTTTAAGTTGTCTTTTATCATAAACTTATCATAGGTCATAGGATGTTAACTCCTTGGACAAACATGATCATGAAGTCTTTAGGATAATATACGATTTTTCTTTCATTCTAATCCTTCGTTTGTGAGATTAACATAACATAGTGATCTTGTGTAAAGCATACAAGAGAGTATGGTAACTTTCATTTATCGTGTTCTTATCATGATCTCACAAGTAACATGTTCATAGCCCAACATATACTCATAGCAACATAATTCATACTTCCATAACATAACATCATGATTTATAGTCTAACATAAATTTTTTAGAGTAATCACAACTTTAGAACACTTACCTCTTGCTTCAAAGAACCTTATTCCAGAACTTAGATCAACTTACAACATTCATAACCATAACATAGTGAAATACTCAAAAGCATAATCAAGAACAACTCTTCAAATCATATACAACATCAATGCATAACGTAGTGTAAAGGAAAGGGTCATTTAAGAGTTCATTCTAGTGTTAGTTCCAATCCCTATGTTTTCATATTATCAAGTAAGAGAAATAATCATACAAAAAAATCATCTAGATATGAACATGCTTCACTCAAAATTCTAACCACCTACTCATCAATTCATGTGAAATAGACCATAGAAAACACTTACCTTTCATTCAAAATCATAAATCTAGAGTTAGGGAAAAATCCGTTTTGTAGATTAAAAACCTAGAATTGAAGTTCTTCAAAACTATCTTTGAAAGGACCTATTGGGAAAAGGAATTGCAAGAGTGAAAAAACAATACCTTATAGATGAATAATCCACGGAAATTGGATGAAAAGCTTGAAGTCTTCATCTTCTTCCTTAAGCTCTTCTTGTTCTTCAACGTGGTTTGGAAAAGGGAGTGTTTCTTGAGAGATGAGAGAATTTTCGTTTGAATGTGATTTGGACGTGTAAAAGTGGTCTAAAACTGACCTAATATACATATATAGTCATCCTATTAATTACCCAAAATACAATCCTCTTAAACGGGTCTTTTTATGAAGTTAAATTACCAAAAATGTGACTTTAACGATTCTAGGAAGTGGCTCCGCGTTGCGGGGACAAATCCCATCATTTTTATTATATTTTGGGTTGAGGAAGTGAGGTACATGTCAGCCTCGCATCGCGAGGCTTCCCTTCACATCTTGAGGCAGAACACCTCGTGAGGAACGCGCGTCGCGACCTGTTCCTCCAATTCTGCATGTTCGCAGGCTGCCAGGCTGCCTGCCCACCCATGTTTTGGTCCTCACCAAGGACCCTTCAGATGGTCCTTCGGGGTGTCGTTACCGGAAGTTTGTACCCTTTGTAATACATACTACCAATTTAACGTCTCTTTACAAGTTTTGGACTTCATTTGACAATTCGATACCTTCACCAATCATAGGGACGTCAAGTAGTTCAAATTAGCTAGTTTCCGGACGTCAAGGTCCTTCTTTGTCATTTTTGCTCTAACCTTTTCCAAATGAGTTTACAATATCAATATAGGTCTAGAAACATCATTTTATACATTATTAAATAGATTGAGTTCTATTCTAATTCATGGCATTTCCAGAGCGTTACATTTAGTTATGTTTAATAAGGAATATTCTTCTCCTCAACACACTTACATGTCATCAACAATTCACACACAAGCAATGCACAAAGGTCAATTTATTTTAATGAGAGATTCTCAAATTTTTAACCAACGCATGCTCATATTTCCTTCCTACTTCAGTCCAAATGGTAAGTCACACCACAAACATCACAACAATAGGAATTCATTTTTAAAGATTTCGATTTCTAGTATTACAATAGTCTTCATAAGGTTGCAACAATTAAGGAAATTCTTTCAATTTATAGGCACACATCAAGAACATTAGTTAAACATACCATCACTTTTCAAGAGTGAGCCTACATTATCATTTCCCATTTAAAGGAGACTACATTTATTATTGATGGCTTAAAACACCACACCTTAAAAATGACATCAAACATGCTCCTTACATTATCTCATGAAGTCAAATGCACATTTGACATGTCAAGATGCACAATATACATGAGAAAATATGAGTTTGATCAAAATCCCTTTTCATTCAATTTAGAATTATTCAAAACATGCTCAACATATTATCAATTAACACATACATAACATATGTAGAACATGCAAATTAAACTTTTCTGCAAGACTCCTATCATGAACAATATACTAGGAACTTCTTTGGTCTGAAGCTCATGTATGAATAGAAGGAAAAGATAGATATCTACAACCTTACTACTCACATCATCATCCCCCACTTAGGGTAAACCGATTAAAGAGAAACTTATCTCAACCTTAAAAGAACCTTAGCTTTCAAAACTTAATAACTAAGCACATCATCCCTCCCTTAGGATCTAAGTTCAAGCACACCCTTCATTATCGTCACATAAAAGTGATTCTCAACCTACAGAAGTTGAAGCAAATTCAACATAGGAACATCAATGGCACTCTAAATCAAACCATCTAGGCATATTATCCTCCACTTAGGATAAGCCTAATCACATCATTCCCAAGACACAAAGGTCAAGGTAAGTAAAGACCACAGTTAATGCTCCTTTCACAAGAAGGTTTAACATCTTTGAGGGTTCCCACTCCTAATCTCACATCAAGGAGCCTACTAATTCAATCATAATCATTCATCTAAGCCTAAAAGCCAAAGGAAACTTATAACAATCAAGTTAGGTCAGACTACCCAACCACATTAGGCGTTAACTACACCAAGAATACCAAGGGTAAATCTATCACTTCATCATAACATAGGACACATATTAGGACTCGTAAGGTCAAGTTCTATCTTTTCTTAGAACTTTAGGGTAACCATCCTCTATAGGTAACACCTTTGGGGAAAACATCTGAGATACTTGGACATGAAGGCCTCTTTCTTTTCTATCAACACTAGGCAACTATAAATCACTTCTCAAATACAAAGGAAACAATGAAACTTTTACACATATACAAGGGCAACATTTGAAACATCACACCTATATAAAGGTAACATACATCTTTAGCTATTTACCACATTCCGTCTAGGCATTTAAAACTTAAACCATAATATTACATTATTATCATATTAAATCGTATAGCAACTTATCATTCCAAAGGTAACTCCATTAAACTATAAGAACTTTTAACAAGCTATAATCACATTATAACATAACTTCTCAACATAACACCTTATTTCTAATAATTCACATATATAGCCATAACTAGTATCACATAAACACATGCCA
The DNA here is from genome assembly GCA_016801875.1 of Solanum sitiens. Classification (NCBI taxonomy): domain Eukaryota; kingdom Viridiplantae; phylum Streptophyta; class Magnoliopsida; order Solanales; family Solanaceae; genus Solanum; species Solanum sitiens. The sequence goes on along the minus strand of JABWTJ010000121.1, from coordinate 586,644 downwards.
AATTCACCTTCACATAAATATATCAAACCATAAAACCAACGTAAGAATCATAACTCACCATTTCTCCCTAAAGCATTAAGATACCACCTCATCGAAGTAATGATATCTAAAAGACCACCGGACAAGGAAATATGAGAGAGAGATCATATACAGTTAAGTTCTATGGCACGATATGAGAATAGTGAAGAAGGTAAACTCTATCGTCCTATAGTGTCTCGCTCATAGATGTGTCGCGAATCACAATTGATGAATGAGACTCTACTAGATGTGGCAATATGAGACTTTGGACCCTAAAACCACTTTTATATTATCATGCTCTGATACCACGTTTGTCACGACCGGGGAGAACCCCCTATAAGTGACATGGAGTACTTGACCTCTCGGAGGTCTTATACAAGCCCATAGTAACCATTCATCGCATTGTCATAGGTAAATTTAGCGAAATTTTTTAATCTTTTCATAGCACATCATATCCTAGAATCATCACTTTATGTAGAGAGAGAATCATCCTACGACCTATCCTATCAAGGCACACATGTGCAATGCATAAACGAGGTCCCATACCCTTGTGCATACTAGTACCTATCAAGTCATTCTAGTTAAGATACATATCATACTTTCATGGACATATACTTTACATGTAGAGTAGTATACATTAGTGCATATGAGATATATTCATTAGACACCATGCACATGTACTACTCATAGACATGCATTAGGTGTGAATATGGGAACATTGGTCAACATGATCACATAATGGATATCAACATAACATTGAGACAGCCACCCTCTTAAGACCACAATACACATTCATACACAGACCACACACCATATTATAGCATAGGAGACAAGACATTTTCAACATTTCATCTAAGACTCCTAACTTCGTTATGATCACACATTCATATAGGTTACATAGTATACTTCATCATATGTAAACCATGTAGACCACCTAACCCTTACATTCCTCATTCCCATATAGAAACATCACCAATATACTTAGAACATGATACTAGCATTGGAGACTAGGCATATGCTTCACATTGTGTGATCATCATAACCACACTTCATAATTCATAAACTTGCCATCAGGAGCTTGATCAAAACATATACGGAATGACAAGAAAGTAAACACCTCCACCATGAGTGGACCATACCACATAATGCCATTCAAGGCCAATTCAACTACCAATTCTATATAAAGTAGAAGAAATCGGACAAACTTACAAATTCTCCCAACTTTGATCATCATTGATCGATTCCCACAATTTAAAAACAATTAATGTATAAAATAGTAGCTAAAAGTACAATAACATAAAAGAAATCCGTAATTCAATCATCATAGGATCAAGATCACATTACCCACATAATAGTCTATATTTTGATTTTGGGAAGAACATGGGTTCATCATGAAATTGGACTGAAATCAACATTATAACCAGTATATAATTATAAATCTATAATAAACATTCTTTTGAAATCAATTTGAGAAAGAACCCATGTCTAGATTGAAAGATATAGAGGTTGATCATGAAATCTCTTTGAAAATCATTGAAGGAACTCCTTAGAGAATGGATAACTAAGGATGAAGGATCACAATAACTCATTAGATGAGAAATCCACGAAATCATAATGAAGAATCCATGAAAATCCAATCTCCAAGCTGTTCTTGAGCTTCATCTCTTATGGAGGTTTCTAGATAGGATTTGTTTTGAGATGAAAGGGTGAAATTTGAAGAATGAATTGGGAATTGGGTTTTGATGTTATTAACTAACTTAATATGCCTAAAATACCCCATAATAACTGTCCATACTCTTTTTGGAATATGGGGTGAATTTCCCAATTCACCGCTACCATGGCAGGCATGCATGTAGTAGTTGCAGGCTTCCCATCGACGTGCACTCGACGGATCATGGTTGGACCGACGGTGTCATACTACACAAAAACTCGTATGGGAATGAGGCTACAATTTTGGGGTTTAATCTTATAGGGATAAGTATTGAGCTACGCCCCCAATCGACGGGGTGTAGACTAGAGTATAGGGCGTTGTTTCCTTGGCGTAAATTGACTAGGAAGTGCTTGGGTCCTCCTCAAGGACCCCTTGGGTGTTCCTTGGGGAGTCGTTCCCGGACGTTTCAAACCTAATTACAATCATTAACATGTTAAGGACCTTCCCTATCAATTTGATAATTAAACAACATGTATATCATACAAAGGAACACTAGAACACACTAACACATTTCATGGCTTACTTGGACGTTTTACCTCCAAATCACTTCAAATATAGTATTCATATTGTAAAAAACTTAATTAATACATTTCTAACCTTTCTAGGCACATGTGAGGGTCTAGACACCTTAATTCATTTTGAGAGGACCTTACAAATGGAAGTAAGTTGGGAAAGTATACTAAGCACCGAGAGGATATGGCCAATGAGAAAAGACCCTTCCGTTAATGCAAGAAGTAGGGTAATCCTAGTCATACTCATGAGATAGGGACTCCTCGTCTAATGCAATAGGTAGAGTCCTTAGAATCAATCTACCTTTCCGTTAACTACGTGCCCCTGTAGGACTTAACTAGTGGATCCACATAATAGCTAGTATGCAGGTTCTACCTTGGCAAGTAGAACACCCTCTTTTGGTGTGGGTTTTTATGACACCGGATTCTATGTAAGCTTTCATGGTGTATGTCAGTTATGGTTGATCTTCCCTAAATAATAAAGCAACAAATGAAATATGAACTAACCTATGATATCCTAATAAGTTACTAATTACAAGTGGGGGTATGGGACTTCACTTGTTCATTGCACTATTAGGTTTGAAGGATTATATAGGAAGTTATTTGTATTCATGAAATAGTTTGAGAATATGTATGTGGTTTGAATAACAGTTGAAGTGAACATATCCTTATATACTAAAATTTCTCATGATGCATGTGATTTATGTATGACTATTGAAAGGATGAATGTAAATATAATGTGTGTGGCTAAAATGATTTCTATGGGAATGCTTGGTAGGGTTGGTAGTATGGGATGCTAACTCTACATTGCACACGTGGACCCTAGGAAGTTCTAAGGTCATGCAGTACTTGTAATATGGACATTGTTAAGGTATTTTCTTATGTGTTATATTGAGGATGTTAAAAGTTTTCCAAAATATCATAAATGCATACTTTACATCTAAATGTACCTTTCTCATGTTTTAAAGGTTTTATGCATTTCTCCATACATAGTGTATTAATTGTACTAACCCCTTTTCTCCCTTTTCTATTATGAGTATAGTACCAGCTAATTGGTTGCTCCTCCATCCTTGAGGAAATGTTGGACTTTTTATCACCAAGACTTGTGGTAGGTCCTCAAATATTCGAGGACTAATACATTTGATACCACTTTATGATTTGTCTATTGATGTAATAGAACTAGTAATCTGTTCCTCTGTACATTTGTTCTAAAAGACTATTGTTTCCAAAGGGCTAAAAACCCTATTTTGAGAATTTTGATGAACTCTTATTACATGTCAGTATAGGTATATGAACCCTTGATGCTCAATTTCACTTTCTTACCATCCCCCAAAACTCCACTACCATGCACTACGATACACTAGTTCAACTGCGACTAGTTTTTGAACGTCTTAGACGTTCATGGATGTTTGATTTCCAAAATTCATATACTACCTCTAAAAACTATTATTAGTCATTTTAAGACCTTATAAGCTCATGAAACACTCATGTTAGGCTCTATCTTACTATAATTAATTTCAGTGTGTTACAATATCCCCACTTGGGAAACATTCGTCCTCGAATGACACCTTACTAAACCGTTCTTTAAAGGACCTATTCTAGACTACCAGCCCATCGTATATGAAATATACCTAAAATACTATTGTGTCTATAGGGATAAGGACCCTATTTTTAGAATTTTTATGAACTCTTATTAATAGATGGTGTATGTGTGACAATATTATTAGATTCTTACTATTTGGCTTATGAAAAGCAAGTTTGAACTTCTATTGTAAAAAGTTTTAAATTCCGCATGATTTCAAGTTCATTATACAATGACGATTATTCTAAGGGTTTATATAAGACGTCTTCGAGGTCGAGTAAGCCGGTAACGTCTAGGGGGTACTCTCCGATCGTTACAGTGTGGGTACACTTTGTGAGTAGAGATGTTGTATCCAATGTACCTCTTGAGATGAGTGCTCATCGTTAGTTGAGAATGAGTTAACTAGAGGCAATCTCCTTATCCCTTAACTATGCGCCCGCATAGGTGTTGATATTGGAGATCTATGTAAAGGCTAAAAGTATGACCCTACCTTAGGCAAGTACGAATCCCTCATCTGGTAGGGGTTAATACGAGGATTCCATGTCTACCTCTCATGGTCTATTCCGGTAAAATCTAGCCCCCACAAATGAATGTAAATGAACGAAATCTCCAAAGGGTGTACTACTTAGGGTAGGTGGTGGAATGGGACGCTATTTATACATTGCACAACTATACATTTGGAGGGATTCTTGGTGTGTCCTTATCTGAGAATGAACGAATGGGTTACTATATGATATTAATGAAGCATGTTGACTTTATGTCAAATGTTAATGAAGTATGTTGATGTTATGTCTAATGTCATGAAAGTTATGTAAATGATGAATGTGATGTGCCTAGTCTAAGGTGATTCCGAAAAAGCACTAAGTGGAAGTAGTAGTATGGTATGCTACTTTCACATTGCACTAGTGTAACTTGGGGGTTGTCTTGGAGGATTTTCGTTATGTGAAGTTCCTAAACACATGTATTTTTATTCTAGTATCTATAGTAACGAATGTGGACTTGTTAAATGAAAAGAAGCATGCTTATCTTTCATAGTCTTAAGGATCACTTAGGTATGTATTGAAGAGTTTGTATGGGGGTCTATTTATGTCTTACCTACGTGATTCTTAGGATAACTTTTGATAAGAAGGCCTAAATGAATAATGGATTACTTGATAAATGAGTCTAAATGTTGAAGTTATGGACATTTTACCCTTTATGCTAAACGATGACTTGTATTATGCTTTGTAAACTTGATTCATGAAGGTTTTATCAAAATAGCATGAAAAGTAGGTTTTAACTAAAATGTCTTATTTAGCATGTTTTTGCATAATGCCTTACTCAGTACAATATTTGTACTAACTCAACACTCATTAATATTTCAAAAGTATAGGTGGAACGCAAGTGAAGGTTTTTACAAGGCAAAGCTTGGGAAATAGAGTTCTCTAAAGATTGTTATGTCCTCATATGTTCGAGGACATTGATTATGATTTTCTTAGTTTCTTTATTTAAAAGACTTTTATAAGACTTAGTATGTTTTCTTTCAAATGTAAAGGGTTGTGACCCTATGATATTAAGAAGTGTCTAAGTTTGCTTGTGATGATCAGACTTGTTCCTTAGATTTTATAAAAGAGTTTTATTTTATTTATGTTGTGAAAAATTTCAATTTCGCACTACTTTTCGTACATATTTAATGAATGATAGCAAACAGACTTGTATAAGACCTCTGAGAGGTCAAGTAAGCCGTGTAACTTTTAAGGTGTACCCTTGGGTCGTTACAAACTTTATATTAGAGCATCATGTTTTGGGAAATAGTTTAGGTTCCAACGTCTCAACATCCACTTCTAGTAGAGTCTTTTCATCTGTGTGAGTCGCGACACATCTTTGAGCGAGAGGCTATAGGACGATAGAAGTTTCACATTCTTCATTACTCTTGTATTGTCCATAAAGTTGACTTCTATAAGTGTCTCTTTCTAATATCTTCTCTTGTTTTATAGGTTATGAATAGAAGAAGGACTACCGCAAGAGGAGTAGAGGAAGTAGTATTCAACAAGGGAGTTCCTCCCAGAGATGAACAATTCCCTATAGCTAACCAAGAGAATATGAATGAGGCGGTTCCCACTCAGGTTCCCCAAGTTCCTCAAACTCCCAACGTTGAAGGTGGTATGTCTAATGTGGAGATATGAGCTAATTTTCGAGTTTTGACCCAAATCAAGACGAATCAAGCTCATGTCGTCACTAACCATGTGATGGCCCAAGCTAACCAAGGAGTTGGACCTCAAGGGAACCCTAATGCTAGTACTCACGCTTCTAGAATCTGAGACTTTATGAGGATGAATCCTCCTGCTTTTCATGGCAGTAAGGTGGATGAAGATCCACAAGGCTTCATAGACGAGGAATTCAAGGTGGTAGATTCTATGTGTGTGACTCTTAGAGAGAAAGCGGAACTAGCTGCTTACCAATTAAAGGATGTGCCTAATGTCTGGTTTGAGCAATGGAGGGATGAAAGACCCGTAAGGGCAAGCCCGGTAGATTGGGAAGTTTTTAAACGACCTTTCTTGATAGATTTTTTGCACAATATAGTTGAGGGAGAAAAAGTAAGTGGAATTCATGAACCTTCATCAAGGGTTAATTAGTGTGAATGAGTATTATCTCAAGTTCACCCAACTCTGTAAGTATGCCCCAACCTTGATAGCCAACTCTATGGCTAGAATAAATAAGTTCGTGATGGGGTGTCTAGTATTTGAGGAAGAGTGTCGTATTCCAATTCTCTATCACCATATAGATATCGCTAGACTTATGGTGTATACTTAACAAATTGAGGAGTCCAAGCTTAGGAGGATGAATATAATGGTAAGAGAGATAGGTTGGATGAACCAAGTCAACCTATGTCTAAGAAGAGGTTCAATAATCAAGATTCCTCCATGGGGAACGAGAATAGGGTTTCCAACCAAAATGCTCAAGGAGGGAGTGAAGATGGCTATACATATGAGAGACCTAAGTGTACTACTTGTGGAAAGCAAAACTTGTGTAAGTATCTTGCCAGTATGAATGGTTGCTTTGGATGTGGTAATAGGGGGTCATAAGATGAGATGTTTCCCTAACCACAAGGGAAAAGGGAAGGATACCAATCATGTTCCTTATGATGGCCCGGATCCTAATGCTCAAAGAAGAATCACTTCTATACACTTCATTCTAACAAAGGAACTAATCTGAAATGAAGGCCCCGGTGAGTCATAGTTCCTTATGGTTGTTTTGATTTTCTTTAGATAGGTTTACCCTAGTGGAGGAGAATGGTTTGAGTAGTAAGGTGGTTAATATCCTTATTTTTTCCTTCTATTCTTACTCAAGCTTGAGACAAAAAGTCTTAGTAGTTTGGTTATGTTTTAGAATCTTGCATATGAGTATGAGTTGCATGTCTCCTCATGTTATGAGTGTGTTTGACGATAAAGTGTTTTGCATTCTCTTAATGATATCATAGTTACAGGGGAAGATTGGTAGTTCATTTATATTTGTCAGGTCAATGTGTAGCTAATTATATTTGTTTAATTGCCTTATGAGGTTTTATGTTTATATGCCAATGTTTGATTTGAAAGTTATGACATGTTGAGTTGTATAATTATGTGTTGATCGTGTCTAATGTTTGATAAGGTAGTTCCCCCATAAATACAATGAAAATGATGAAGTATGTGTGCTTTTTAAAGTGTGGAAATAGTTCCAAATTGCTTTTATTGCCTAGAGTGCATAATGATATGAAGTGTGTTCCTTGTAAGTTTGTTGCATTGACTATGAATGTTATATCCATGATGATGTGTGTTGTGAGCTGCTAGTCGAGTCCTTGTTGTCCTTGAAAGTGTTTAGTGCCATTCGAGGACGAATTTTTTTCGAAGTGGGGGAGATTGTAATGACCCTCAAAATGAAATAGGACAAGCTAGAGTATATCATGAATTTTATGAGTTAATAAGGTATTAAAATAATGAATAATAGCTACAGAAATCTGTCATATTCGAGGAGCACCCCCTAGACGTAACCGGCGTCGTCTTCCTCTTTGAGGAATAAAACTAGCCTCTTAGCATACATCATTCTACGTGGAGGTTTACATAGACCTCTACATACACATAATACATTCGTATCGAGCATAAATAGACACTTTATATAGGAAGATTACATAGTCTTCTACTTTTATTGCACATAAGTATATATAAGATAGAACATAGTCTTTAAAGAGTGCCTCATCTCATAACCATCTAACAAGATTATAGCAATTTGGGCATAGCCCATACATCAATGTAAAAGAGTCACATATAGTCTATACAATACGTAGTCAAATGAAAAGAGAAAGAGCATAATAGTCTTTGAACTAAATCAACTTCATAAGCTCAATATTATCGATAATTGAGAAATTCCAAGTCTTTTTCAAAATCGTCTCAAAGAGCCTTCAACGACCGGAACATAAAATGTTGGGGAAAAGGGAGAAAATGGGTTTAGTATACCAGTTGTACTAAGTATGAGACCATATGCACATATAAGATCAAATCATGCTAAAAAGGGACATTTCATTAAAATATGTGATGTTACCTTTTGAAAGCCTTATGCATAATCAAGCAAACCATAAGAATCAACAACACATACTCCCTCCGTTTAAAAAAGAATGACCTCGTTTCCTTTTTAGTTTGTTTCAAAAAGAATGACCTCTTTCTTGTTTTGGTAAGATTTTAAAATCAGCTTTCCACGTGGCATGTTTAAGGCCACAAGATCAAAGGACAATTTTGTACATTTAACCCAACTTTAATTTAGGACCACAAGATACAAAAGTCTTGTTCATACTCTTAAACTCCGTGTCAAGTCAAACCAGGTAATTCTTTGTGAAACAGAGGGAGTATTCATTAAGTCCAAAGCATGTTCATCACAAGAATAACCATACTAAGTCTATTCAAATCAACATGCATATCACATAATTGGACACATAGCTAAAGCAAGACAATCACCCATGAATCCTCATTAAGTCAACAAATGCTATGACTAAGGAATGCCCCATAACATTACTCAATCAAGTAACTCAACAAGAACCATGATCGATATCCAACTTCACATGACACATAATTTAAGAATACATATCATCATACTTTACCAATAAAGACCAAATACATATTCATAAGGACAACCAACATCACATAATGTCATTTACACGTATGATCATTATATCTATATCATTTAAATTTATAAGCATATACATACATAAGAACATCCTTCTAAGACATCCCTCAAGGCTAACTAGTGCAATGTATTGGTAGAGTCTCATACCCCTACCTAGACTAATCTAAACCTCTTAGTTCATACTAGTTAGAGTTCATTCATTACTTCATTTTACCTTTTGGGAACATCTTGCCTTAATCGACATGGATCATATGAGCTAAATGTGGAATCTGGTGTCATGGAAACCTATACCAAAATATGGTGGATTACTTGCCAAGGTAGTAACAATACATGAACATAACAACTACATGGATCCACTAGCTAGTATTCCTATGGGGGAAACATAGTTGTGTTGGTCGATGGATGGCATCGACTCCCTGTCAATCCACACAAGCTCTGTCGCTTCCCTTCATGGGTGCACACTTCCAAGGAAGTGTTTGACCCCAAAATGCAAGGGTCCTCATCAAGGGCCCTTGGTTGGTCTTTGAGGATTCGTACCTGGACGTTTCGACCATGAATGAATCCTAACACAATTTAGGCACCCTTCCACCAAATTTCAATCCTAACACAAGTTATGTATTATGATGATCATGTCCTTGTCGTCATTACTTTGTATATTATGATGGTTTGTGTAGTTGATTATGTGAAGTATGATCATATATATCTACATGTGATTAAGATGAAACTATGTGTTCTTCTATTAACATTAGGTGATCATATTAGACTATGACTATGTCGTTATGTGTGTAGTCTTAGTGTTGGTGCGTGATTCTTCCTAATTAGCTATATGAGTCTTGTGATGGTTATGTTGATGATCCTATAGTATTGTATAGGGTGACCTAAAGTTGGCTTGGTTGTTCTTATATGCTACTTGAAAGATATGTTATATGTGATAAGGTAAAGTATTGATGTGTCTTGTTTAGGTAGACCTAAGTCCCTCTTTTTGATGCATGAATGATATGGGAATATCTGATTTCTTGATTCGGTAAGCTTAGTGTACCCTTGACTTGTATGTGAGACCTTGAACTACGTAAAGAAGGTCATTATGTGAAACTTTTTAGAAAGAAGGTTAAGATATCCTTTAAGTTGAAAGTCGTAATGGTATCCTTCTTGTGTGAATGGTGGACTTAAGGGTTTATTTGATGGAATGACATGATATCATCCTTAGGAAATTCATTAAGATATACTCTTAACCATTGTAAGGCAACCCTAGGGGACCTCTTTGGTAAGATGTAATGTGATTGGGTTATGAACAAGATATAGAACCTCTTCATGTACTCCTTTATTGAACTAAAGTATGAGAACAATGGCTAGCACTGAGTGAGTATGCTTGGGTAGTAGCTCTAGTTAAGGATAAGTCTAGAGTACAAAGTAACCCTCGATATTCCTTAACCATGTGCCTACATGGGATGTGTCCAATTTCTACCATTAGCAAGTAGAATACCCTTTATCGGAGTAGGGTTGAATCCGAATTCCATGATTAGCTACCATGGTCTGTGTCACTTATTTCCTATTCTCATCATATGGAATACCCTCTTGTATTGGAGAAGTTCTATAAAGTTTAGGTGGTGGTATGTGACGCTATCTAGACATTGCACGATTAGGCTTTGAAGATGTTAGTGAGTGAGTCCATGGGTCTTCTCCAAGACCATGAATTAAATGTCCTTATTTTTGAATGTCTCTTAATGAATAAATAAAGATAATGGCTTAAGTTGGAAAGTATGTTAATGACTAACTTCTTATCTAGAGTAGTTTAAGGGTTTCTTAGTTAAGGTGTGAAGGGGGCATAGGAATAGTCACTTCATGTCTTACCTAGGGAAGTCTTAAGAAGGACTCTATATAGGAAAAGTAACTTGAAGAAGTAGAAATGATCTAAACTTAGGTAGTCTTAGGGATTATTTAGGTAAGTTTAGAGAGGGTGTATAGGGGTTCTCTTCTTGCATTACTTAAGTAAGTCTTTTGGATAACCTTTGGGAAGAAAATGTTATACATATATCTATACTATTATGTGTAGTGATAATGATTTTATCCTAGGTAATATAATGGATCTCTTAGGTGTATGTGAAGAGATTGTATGGGCGAGCTTCACAACTCACTCAAGAGAACCTTAGAATCACCTTTGGTAGGAGGATATCATGTTTATGTGTTTGGTGTATTGTAAGTATATTTATCTCATTATAGGTGGTCTTAAGCATCATTTATGTGTGCCTACAGAGTGTGTATGTGTGGTCTCTCTTTGTCTTACTTAAGTGAGTCTTAGGATAGCCTTCAGTGAGAGGGTTGTATGCTAAATGGGTTCACTGTAATGTTGGGTTTAGTTCACTGTAAAGTGACTTGGGTTACTGTAATATTCCTTAATGTTTGATAAACTGTTTATGTGATATCTTATATGTTTGTAAGGTGCTATATGTTGTTCTAATGCTTACGATATGACGTTTTAATGAAAAAGAGCATGTTTATAATAAATGTCCTTTTTCATGATTTTATGCATTAAGTCATACTTATTAGAAGTGTTTGTACTTATTCCATACATTTTGTTATATCTAAAGGTGTAGGTGGAAGGTGAAAGGCATCTTGAAGGAAATCTTGGAATCTAGTTATCGAGTTTTTGGCTAAAATCATCCCTCAATTATAACTCAAATCTAATGTACATCCTTATATTATCTAACTGAGCAAAAAACATCATTATAGTATCCAAAAAGTAACAAGAATCATCCTTTAATCTATTTTTGTTAAGGAACTAATTGAACATATTAAAAGAAAATAATTTGGTCATGTCTTAGCTACACCGAGAAATTCAATGTTACCCAAAAATAAGGATATGGATAAAAAATAAATATTTTATTCTCAAAACATAAATTTTGTATGTTGTTAGTTTATATGTTTCTTTTTGCATAATCAAGTAAATTGACTTGCAACAATACATAAGTTTTGAATTATTTATACAGTGAGATCCAATGGTTTGAAATATTATGCAAAAAAAAATCATTTTAAAAATATTATGTGCAACTATTTAGAGATTCTCTTTAATAAACAAAACATATAGTACGTATATACTATATAGACAATGCAATTCACATTTTGTACAATATATAAAAATATTAGTAATTTAGTGAAATTATGTAGGTTTTTTGTTGTGAAATTCAATAATAATTACTTTATTTGAAATTTTTGAAAATGAAGTTGTATTTGGACAGTTTTTTTACAAAGCATATTTAGAATTTGAATATATTTTGTCTGAACATGTTAATCGTCAATTTCTAAAGATAAAAAAAATCATCCAACTTGACTAGCTTAATCGTGTCTACATATATTCATTCGACTTGACACATTTTTTGTTGATGGCTTGAGTTTCTTTTAAAGAAAAATAGACATAAGGATGAATTCGCAACTTTTTGAATAGTACAAGGATATTTTTTGTTCATTTTTATAATACAAGGATGTATTTTATATTTAGATTACAGTTGAGGGATGATTTTAGCCAAAAACTCTGTAGTTATCGTTGAAGCAAAGTTTAAGTATGTCCTCACTTAACTCGAGGGCATAATCGTCTTTGGATTTTTTTTATTCAAAGTATCGTAATGGACTACGTATTTCTATATTTGCATTGTATGGGCCGTGTTCCAAGTATTCTTGAGTTTAAAATTGGCATATGTTGAGACTTAGTGTTTCTATTGTTTTAATATAAATGATATTTTAAGATGTTTTCGTGTGAAAAGTTTTAATTCCGCACTAATTCTCATACATGTATGCAATGAATGAAGCCAAAGGGATTGTACAAGACCTTCGAGAGATAAAGTATGCCGGTTGCACTCCGAGAGTGACATATATTCTAGGGCGTTCTCTCGAGGTGTTACAAAAACATCTGGGAACGATTCACTGGGGACCACCCTAAGGGTCCCCAAGGAGGACCAAAACGTTGGCCATGAAAGCTGTCGGGCAGCATGTATTTGGCAGTGCCTTTGCGTCGTGCAGCCTGCACTTAAATGGAAAATTCCCAGCAACGCGAGGACAACACGAACCATTCTGTCGCAAAATTAATTCTAGAACCGACATGTGGAGGTGTCCCCGCGACGCGCAGCCAAGTCCCAGATTTTGTCACGTCATTTTTAATTCAAATTAGAATTTATTAAAGGATCGAATAAGTGTAGGGGTATTTTGGGTACTATCAGGATTATTTATGGATGGTTATTAAGTCACTTTAAATCCCAATTCACCCATCAAATCAAAAACCCTCAAGTTCCAAACAAAAGTTCTCCAAAACCCTTTCTCCAAAAACCTCCATTGATGAAGCTCTGAAGCTCCAAGGAAGAAGGTCAAAATTCTTCTTGTTTAAACACAAAATTCGTGGGCTTTTCATCAACTAAGGTAAGTTCGTTCATCCTTGATTCTGCTTTCATTCAAGGAGCCAATCCAAAGACTTTTCAAAAAGGGTTCCGAATGCTAAATTCTTCTATTATGAATTCTAAGCATGGGTGTTTTGCATGAAAAAGTTTTAATGTATGGATTATGATGTTTTCTAGATAAAGTGTTGGTTTTATCATCAAAAACTCAATGGACCCATGATCATGCAAAGTCTCAAATTTTTACTTATGAAATGGGTTTGATGAATATTATTAGATAATGTTATAGTTGTGTTTTTCTTATGTTATATTGTGATTATCTACTACCATTTATGCCCTATTATGATGAAATATTGAAGAATTGAGAAAAGGTGATGCAAGCTTGGATGAAGGGTAAGTTGATCTATATTGTCTAACTCTTGTTGAATTGATTTTGAATGTATGGTCCATTTATGGTGGTGGTGTTTACTTGATGTATATGATTATATATGTGAATTTTGATTATGTCCTTGAAGGCATTGAATCTGAAGTAAAGTGAGGTTAATGATGAATATGCATGTGATGTCTTATGAAGTTGAGAATGTCTGTCTCGAAGATACTATGTCTAATGATGTATAATGTGAATGTGAATCATGATATTATGTCTATTATGATATATTTAGTATGATCATGTGAAGAAGTCAATATTATGAATAATGGTGGTTAGGTGAAAGGTGTCCTCACGTATACTCACACATACACAAAGAATGGATGAATGAAGCTATGAATGTAAATAGGGGATTGTAGGGTATACACTCTTCATGAGTAGAGATGAACTGTCTAGAATATCCCTACTATTCCTAAAGAACAGTAGTAATGAAAGGGGATATTTTTGGGTGAACACTCTTCGTTAGTTTATATGAAATGTTTAGAACCAACCTCACTATTACCAATAACTTTCCAAATATAGGTTTGAGGTTGGATACTATTCGTTTGTTGAGATGTGGTATTCAAAAGTAGCCTCTAAGGATAAGTACTCTTCGTTAGTTGAGATATGGTACTAAATAGTTATCCCTTAAATTATGGTCAAGTAATGTTTAAGACTCTGTGGGGGAGTTATGCTAAGCACCAAGAGGATTGAAAAAGGGGTGGGTACACTTTGTGAGTAGAGATGTTGTATTCAATGTACCTCTTGTGATGAGTGTTCTCCGTTAGTTGAGAATGAGTTACTTAGAAGAAATCTTCTTATACCTTAACTATTCACCCACATAAGTGTAGCTATTGGAGATCCACGTAAAGGCTAAAAGTATGACCCTACTATAGGCAAGTAGGCATCCCTCTAGGGGTTAATATCGGAATTCCATGTCTAACTCTCATGGTCTATGTCAGTTAAAGATAACCCCCATAAATGAATGTAAATGAACTAAGTCTTACAAAGGTTGTACTACTCAGGGTAGGTGGTGGAATGGGATTCAATCTATCTATTGCACAAGTAGACTTTTGGGATTCAATGGGTTACTATGTAACACCCCAAAATGAATTAGGGTAAGATAGAGACTAACAAGTGTGTAATGAGCATATAAGGTCTTAAAGTTAATAATAAGAGTGTTCTTAGGCAGTGTATAAGGTTTGGAAGAGTTTGGAAGTCAAACGTCCATGAATGTCCAACATGTTCGGAAACTAGTCAAAGTTGAACTAGTGTGTTGTAGTGTTTTGTAGTGGAGTTTTGGGGGATTGTATGAAGGGTGAAATTGAGCATCAAGGGTTCCTATACAAAGACTGACATGTAAAAGTTCAAAAATTCCGCGAACGACTCCCCAACGACCATCCTAAGGGTCCCCGAGAAGGACCCAAACATGGGTCATCGAAGCTGCCAGGCAGCCAAGAAGTGAAAGCTGCTTCACGACGCGCAGCCAGCACTTGAAGGAAAAATATCTTGGCATATGAAGTGGTTTAGTCACGAACCATTCTATCTCGAAATATTTTCCATAACATAGAATCAAAAATTCCTCCGAGATGTGCAGTAAACTCCAAGATTAGGTCGCGTCGATTTTAAGTCAAATTATAATTAGTTAAATGTCCAATAGTTGTGAGGTCTTTTGGGGATTTTAGGGATTAATATTGGCGGTTATTTAAGGTATTTGATGTGTATATAAGCAGTACAATAGTCATTTATACTCTAGACCCCAAATCAAAACCTTTTGTAACACTTCGAAAGTCTAAGATGTGTTCAAGAGCCTAACCTAGGTGTCAAAAGGTTTAGATACTGTTTTAAGGTCAATTTTAATATATATAAGTCAATTAGGAAGTTTAAAAATCAAAACGTCAAGGAACGTCCATGACATCCGGAAACTAGTTCAACGAGGTTCTAGTGTGCCTTAGTCTATTTGACTAAGCTTTAGGAGTCGGAAAATGATGAATTTTGGTGGAAGGGTGTCTAACATGTATTGAAGTTAATTCATAGTTGAAACGTCTGGGTTTGGGTCCTTGAAGAAGACCCCTGCGTTTGGGTCAAAGGCTGTCTAAGGCAGTGTCCACAAACGGTTGCCATCAACGGTTCGTAGTCCAATCGACGGGGCGTCGATTGCCTCCGTCGATGGACACTTAGAATTTTGTGAAAATCGATATTTATAAAAGTCTTTGATGCAAACGACGAACAAACAGTATAGTTTGTACTTGGTCCGTCGATGGATAAACGGGGCGTAGGCAGTGTCTCGTTAGTGAGTGAATTGTTTTGCTATTCGTTTTAAGTTAGGTTGAGTTAATTAAATAGGTGGTAAGTTAATTAGTTAGGGGTTTAGGGGAGCCTATTAAGTGTTTTAATGACCAATATAAAGACCCTAAGCTAATTAAACAAACCTAACCCTCATAAATCCTAAAAACACAAACTCTTTTCCTTCTTTCTTCCTTCTTACTCTCTCCCAAGTTGAAGACCACCATAGAAGACAAGGTAAAGGTGGGTTCAAGGGATGGAATAACAAAATTTTCTAGATTAATATTCATCATATACTAATGTATGGGATTCCTTTCACCTTTGGGACTTCTTTCCTCAAAGGGTTCCATCAAATTGATTTCAAAAGTATGAAATTCAAGTGGGTTTTCATCCAATACAAAATTGATCTTGTGAATTGATTTTTTTATGATTTCATTTGGATATTATGAATATATTAACATTTATTATAGCTTAATTATGTTATTTCTTTATGTATTGGTCTATTTTGTAGAAGATGACTTATTCCCCTTAACGCTAGGTTGTTATCTTAAATTGAACTATCTAGTATTGATGCAATTTACTTGGATAATGTGTGAATTACTATCTTATGATGCTATTTTTCAAATTTATGAATAGATTGAGATGAATTGTAGTCCTACCATGCTACTTCTTGAGTAATTGACCTTGATGGTGAAGTAGACTATGAACTTGATCTAAGTCTCAAATTATAGGCTATAAACTAGTGATTAATTGTTGGCCTTGTTTATGTTGGTTAATATTATGTGCTGATACTATACCATTGTTGGGTTAAGTTGGAGGTTAATGGAAAGACCTTGATGAAGGCATTGTGAAGGAGATTGAGTAAGTCTTGTGATCTCTATTCTTTACTTCGATTATGGTTACTTGTGCTTATGTAATGAAGTTGTATTGAAGTAGACCTTATATTAAGATTGATAGGGTTGGTATGATGTTTAATGGAAATATCTTGATTATGTGATTGTGATATTATGCTTAAGATGTATTGATATAGGTTTGTGATGAAGTACCTATGTCCCTTACTATGATATAATGATGTTAAATTTGCTAATTTCACATGTGAGGGTTGTAATGACAGGTGTTCTCATGCAATTCTTATAGAGCTATGATGATGTTTATTATATAAGGGATAGACCCTATGACATACATTAAGTTATGACTATTATTAAAGGTATTAAAGACATTTCAAAAGGGATTCTTGCTTAGCACCGAGTGAGCTAGTGTGAGGAGTGTCCCTTCCCACATAGGGAAGGTAGGATCACTAATGTACTCTTCAGATTGGAGACTATAATACATTTAGAATAAAGAGGGTACCAACTATATATCCTAGTTCTTGAAATATGTTACCCCCATAGAAATACAATCTAGTGGATCCACGTAATTGCTATGTTCATGTTTTGGTACTACCTTGGCAAGTAGTCCACCTTCCTTCGGTGTAGGGTTCAATGACACATGATTACACATTACCTCATGTGGTATGTGTAGGTTAAGGCAAGATTTTTCCAAATGATAAGATTAAATAAAGGAATAAACTCTAACTAGGATGACCTAAGGGGTTTAGCTTAGCTAGGTAGGGTATGGGACTCTACCTAAACATTGCACTAGTTAGTCTTGAGGGAAATCTTAGGAGGATGTTCTTATGTATGTGTATGCTTATAATTGCACATGATATGTATATGATAATCTTGCACATTGATGATACTATATGATGTTTGGTTTCACTTATGAATATGCATTTGGTCTCTATTGCTAAAGTATGATGATATGCATTATTAATCATATGTTATGTGAACTCGGACATTGTTCATGGTTACGTTCTTGTTAAGTTTACTTGGTTGAGTAATGTTATGGGACTTTGCTTAGTCATTGAACTAGTTGACTTAATAAGGGTTCATGGGTAATGGTCTTGTTTTGGTTATGTTGAAATGAACTCCGGCAAAGAAGGTGGTTTAAATTGTTGAAGGATTACGACATGAGTTTTCTCTACCACCCCGGCAACGCCAATGTGGTTGGAGATTCTCTAAGTCGTATGACCATGGGTAGTGTGTCTCATGTAGAGAAAGCCAAGAAAGACCTAGTGAAGGATGGTCGTAGGTTGTCTAGGTGGGGTGTTAGATTGGAAGATTCTCCGAATGGTGGTTTTATGGTCTATCATAACTCCGAGTAATCCTTGGTGGTCGAGGTGAAGTTAAAATAACACCTCGATTACACATTGGTGGAGTTGAAGGAATCGGTTCTTGGTAAGCTTAATGAATCATTCTCCTTAGGGGAGGATGGTGTCTTGAGGTATCAACGAAGGTTGTGTTCTCCCAATGTAGATGTTTTGAGGAACCGGATTCTTGAGGAATCTCATGGGTCTCGTTACTCCATTAATCCGGGATCTACAAAGATTTACCATGACCTTAGTCGGGTGTTTTAATTCAACAGAATAATTTGTAGAACTAGAATTGTCAAGTTCAATTTTCCAAATAAAACCCGTTTAAGAGTGGAAGGGGAAAAATTCTACTCCTAGAGGTCAAATCATCTCTTGTTTTAAAGCATCCAATGATATCTAAGGGGTGATTATATCATATTGTTAGAGTCAAAGATTTAGAATCCGAAATTCCTCCCATTGAGTCAGTCCCCGTAGTGAGGGATTTTTTTGAGGTCTTTTCTAATGATGTTCCTGGTATTCCTCCCGAACGGGAAATTAATTATGGTATTGACTTGCTACCAGATACCAACCCCATTTCAATTTCTCCTTATCGGATGGCTCCGGCAAAATTGAAAGAGTTGAAGACTCAACACAAAGATTTACTAGGCAAAGGCTTCATTAGACCTAGTATTTATCCATAGGGTTCTCCGGTGTTGTTTGTGAAGAAGAAGGATGGATACCTTAGAATGTGCATTGATTATCGCCAACTCAATAAAGTCACTATTAAGAACAAGTATCCTCTACCTCGGATTGATGACTTGTTTGGTCAACTCCAAGGGGCAAGCTACTTTTCTAAGATTTATTTGAGATCGGCGTATCACCAACTTAGGGTGAGAGGTGAGGATATACCAAAAAAGGCATTTTGGATTAGATATGGTCACTATTAGTTCTTAGTAGTGTCCTATGGTGTCACTAATGCCCCGAAGGACTTTATGCATCTCATGAATAGGGTGTTTCGAAGTTACCTAGATTCATTTTTCATTTACTTCATTGATGACATCTTGGTATATTCAAAAAATGAGGGTGAAAACATGGACCATTTGAGGGTGGTGTTACATGTTCTTAAGGAGAACGAATTATTTGCCAAGTATAGAAAATGTGAGTTTTGGGTATGGTCGATGGCGTTTCTCGGTCATATCATCTCTGTTGAGGGAGTTGAGGTTGATCTAAGAAAAACCGAGGCGGTCAAGAATTAGCCTAGACTAATGACTCCAACCGACATTAAGAGTTTATTGGGTCTAGCATGTTATTATATGAGGTTTGTGTATGGTTTTGCGTCAATTTCATCTCCCTTGACTACTTTGACCCAAAAGAGTATGCAATTTGAGTGGTCAGAAGCATGTGAGAAAAGCTTCCATATCCTAAATGAAAGGCTTACCACCGCTCCGGTGTTCACTTTACCAGAGGGTACCAAGGGCTTCATTATGTGTTGTGATGCATCCCGAGTAAGCTTACGGTGTGTGCTTATGCAACATGGGAAAGTAGTAGACTATTAATATAGACAACTTAAGGTGCATGAGAGAAATTACCCTACTCATAACCTTGAGTTAGAGGCCATAGTATTTGCCTTGAAAATATGGAGACATTGTTTGTACGGTGTCCACGTGGATGTGTATACCGACCGCAAGAGTCTTCAATATGTGTTTACTTAGAAGTAGTTGATCTCCGACATAAAAGGGGGTTTGAATTGTTGAAGGATTACAACATGAGTTTTCTCTACCACCCCGGCAATAACAATGTGGTTGTAGATGCTCTAAGTCGTATAAAAATTGGTAGTGTGTCTCATGTAGAGGAAGCCAAGAAAGACCTAGTGAAAGTTGTTCATAAGTTGGCTAGGTGGAATGTTAGATTGGAAGATTCTCCGAATGGTAGTTTTATGGTCCATAATAACTCTGAGTCATCCTTGGTGGTCAGGGTGAAGTCACAAGAACACCTTGATCAAACATTGATGGAGTTGAATGAATCGGTTCGTGGTAAGCTTAATGAGACATTCTCCTTAGGGGAGGAATGTGTCTTGAGGTATCAAGGAAGGTTGTCTATTCCCAATGTAGATTGTTTGAGAAACTGGATTCTTGAGGAAGCTCATGGGTCCCGTTACTCCATTAGTACGGGCTCTACAATGATTTACCATGACCTTAGTCGGGTGGTTTACTTCAATACCATGACCATAGCAGAATTTGTTGCAAAGTGTCCAAATTGCCACCAAGTAAAAGACGAACACCAAAATTCGGGTGGTTTACTTCAACAAATCCAAGTTCATACTTGTAAGTGGGAAGACATCAATATGTATTTTGTGGTAGGTTTGCCTCCAACGCAAAAGAAATATGACTCCATATGGGTGGTTGTGGATAGGTTGGCCAAATACGCTCACTTTATTCCCGTCAAGTCTACTTAATCGCTAAAGGATTATGCAAGGATCTTCATAGATGAAGTTATGTGTTGCCATGTTATTCTGTTATCCATCATATCTTATAGGGGTGCACAATTCACATCTAGGTTCTGAAGGTCATTCAAAAAAGGGTTTGGTACCAAGGTGAATCTAAGCACAACTTTTCATCCTCAAATGGATGGTCAGGCGGAGCATACTATTCAAACCCTTGAGGATATACTTAGAGCTTGTATAATTAATTTCAAGGGAAATTGGGATAAGCACTTGCTTCTGGTGGAGTTCGCTTAGAACAATAGCTACCATTCATTTATATCTATGGCTCCTTATGAAGCCTTGTATGGTAGGAGATGTAGATCTCCAATTAGATGGTTTGATGTGGGTGAGTCTTCACTTTTGCGTCCCGATTTGATTATAAGAATTTGGAGAAGGTTCATGTCATAAGGAATCTCTTGAAAACATCCTATAGCTGGCAAAAGTCTTATCTCGACCATAGGATAATGGAATTAGGGTTTGAAGAAGGTGATAAAGTGTATATAGAAATTTTGCCTATGAAAGGGGTGTTAAGATTTGGCAACAAAGGGAAGTTGATTCCTCGTTATGTGGGTCCCTATGAAATCTTGCAATGGATTGGTAAGGTTTCCTATGAGTTCATCCGATTTTTCATGTTTCTATGCTTAAGAAGTGTATCGGTGATCCCGAGTCTATTCTTCCTATTGAGGGTCTTGGTTTGAAGGATAACCTATCCTATGAGGAGGTTCCAGTTGAAATCCTTGATCGTCAAGCGAAGAGGTTGAGGAACAAAGAAGTGGCCTCCGTAAAAGTGTTATGGAGAAACCACCTAGTTGAGGGAGCAACATTGGAGGCCGAGGCCAACATGAATTGTTGTTATCCTCATATATTTCCTATTAAAGGTTATTTGTTCTTGCTAATAATTAAAATAATGACTAAATTTGAAGATGCTTTGAGTTTTTGAGAAGTTATGCAAAAATGTGCATTTTATGGTGTAATTACAATGGAGTTACAGTGAAGTGTGTTGACTTGAAAATTATGCAATTCTTCTTGGTTTGAGTTATGTTGTGCATTGTGATATGGTGAGTTTTAAGAAATAATATTGAGGATGTTGGTAAGTTGAGTTTGGACATAATTGACTGATATATGGTATATTGAGCTCATGTTGTTGTGAGAAGGAAATTCGTCATTATGTGATTTTGAGCCTCATGTGGGGTAATTGATGTTTTTGAGTTGATATGTATAAAAATGCCATGGTTTATGGTGTAACTCTTGTTATAATGTATTGTTGTTGTTTGGGCTTCTAGTCTTGAGACTATTCCCTCGTTTCAAAAGATTTTGGTGTCATTCGGGGACGAATGTTCCTAAGGGGGGGGGGGGATAATGTAACACTTTGAAATTCTAAGACGTATTATAGAGACTAACCTAGGTGTCAAAAGGTTTACACATTGTTTTAAGGTCAATTTTAATATATATAAGTAAATTAGGAAGTTTAGAAATCAAAACGTCAAGGAACGTCCATGACGTCCGAAAACTAGTTCAACGAGGTGCTAGTGTGCCTTAGCCTATTTAACAAAGCTTTATGAGTCGGAAAATGATGAATTTTGGTGAAAGCGTGTATAACACATATTAGATTTAATTCATAGTCGAAACGTGCAGGTAAAACGCCCCAAGAAACAACCAAGGGCCCTTGAGGAGCACCCTTGCGTTTGGGTCGGAGGCTGCCTAAGGCAGTGACCACAGACAATTCCCATCAATGGTTTGTGGTCCAATCGAATGGGAGTCGATTTCCTCCGTCGATGGACACTTAGAATTTTGGAGAAAGTTGGATTTTTACAAGTCTCTGATCCAAACGACAGACCAACATGACGGTTGGTTCTTGGTCCGTCAATGGACATACGGGGCGTAGGTGGGGTCTCGTTGGTCAGTTAAATGTTTTTCTGCTTGGTATAAGTTAGGTTGAGTTAATTAAATAGGTGGTAAGTTAATTAGTTAGGGGCTTAGGGAAGCCTAATTAAGTAGGTTAATGACCCATATAAATACCCTAAGCTAATTAAACTAACCTAACCCTCATAAATCAGAAAAACACAAACTCTCTTCCTTGTCTATTCTTTCTATCTCCCAAGTTGAACAACACCATAGAAGACAAGGTCAAGGTGTGTTCTATGGCTGAAATCACCAAAGCTTCTTCATCAATCTTCATCAAATACTAGGGTATTGGATTCCTTTCACCTTTGGGACTTCTTTCCTCAAAGGGTTCCATCAAATTGATTTCAAAAGTATGAAATTCAAGTGGGTTTTCATCCAATAAGAAATTGATCTTGTGAATTGTTTCGTTTATTATTATTTTTTTGGATATTATGAATATATTGACATGTATTATAACTTAATTATGTTATTTCTTGATGGATTAGTCTATTTTGTTAAAGATGACTTATTCCCCTTAACCCTAGTTTGTGATCTTGAATTGAAGTATCTAGTATTAATGCATTTTACTTGGGTAATGTTTGAATAACTATCTTATGATGCTATTGTTACAATTTATGAATAGATTAAGATGAATTGTAGTCCTACCATTCTAGTTCTTCAGTAATTGACCTAGATGGTGAAGTAGACTATGAACTTGATCTAAGTCTCAAATTATGGGCTATAAACTAGTGATGTATTGTTGTATACTGATTCAATTGGCCTTGTTATTATGTTGGTTAATATTATATGATTATATTATACCATTGTTGGGTTAAGTTGGAGGTTGATGGTAAGACCTTGATGAAGGTATTGTGAAGGAGATTGAGTAAGTCTTGTGATCTCTATTCTTCACTTCGATTATGGTTACTTGCACTTAAGTAATGATGTTGTATTGAAGTTGAGCTTATATTAAGATTTATCGGGTTTGTATGATGTTGAATTGAAATGTCTTGATTATGTGATTGTGAGATTATGCTTAAGATATATTGATATAAGGTTGGTGATGAAGTATCTATGTGCCTTACTATTATATATTGATGTTAAATGTTCTAATCTCACATGTGAGGGTTGTAAAGAAATGTGTTTTCATGTAATTCTTATTGAGCTATGATGATGACGATTGTATAATGTATAGACCCTATGGCCTACATTAAGCTATGATGATTAATAAAGGTATTAAAGACATTTCAAAAGGGACTCTTGCTTAGCACCTAGTGAACTAGTGTGAGCAGTGTCCCTTCCCACATAGGGAAAGTAGGATCACTAATTTACTCTGAGATTGGAGACTACAACGCATGTATCATAAAGAGGGTCCCAACTATATCTCCTAGTTCATGAAATATGTTTCCCTTATAGGAATACTAGCTAGTGGATCCATGTAGTTGCTATGTTCATGTTTTGGTACTACCTTGGCAAGTAGTCTGCCTTTTTTCGCTGTAGGGTTCCATGACACTGGATTCAACATTATCTCATGTGGTCTATGTAGATTAAGGCAAGATGTTCCAAAAAGGTAAAATGAACTAAACGAATGAACTCTAACTAGGATGACCTAACGGGTTTATCTTAGTCTAGGTAGGGTATGGGACTCTACCTAAACATTCCACTAGTTAGCCTTGAGGGAAGTATTAGGAGGATGTTCTTATATATGTATATGCTTATAATCGCACATGATATTTATATGATGATCTTTCACATTGATGATACTATATGATGATTTGTTTCACTTATGAATATGTATTTGATCCCTATTGCTAAAGTGTGATGATATGTATAATTAATGATATGTTATGTGAAGTCGGACATTGTTCATGGTTCTTTTTAAGTTTACTTGGTTGAGTAAGGTTATGGGGATTCGCTTAGTCATTGAACTAGTTTACTTAATAAGGGTTCATGGGTAATGGTCTAGTTTTGGTTATGTAGAAATGAACTCTTAATCATGCTTGTTGATGTTGTAGCTTGATAATAGGGTTGTCTTGACTATGGGTTAAAATTATGTGGATATGCATGTTGGATTGACTAGATTTAATATTATTGGTCTTGTGATAAACTTGCTCTTGACTTAATTAATATGTATTATTGATTGGTATGGTCTTCTTGAATGTGCATAAGGCTTTGCAAAGTAAATTGCATACTTTAATGGATTGTCCCTTTTTTAGCATCATTTTATGTTGTGTGCGCATATTGTCTCATACTTAGTACAAGTGGTGTACTAACCTCTTTTTCTCCCTTTCACCCAACATTTTAGGTTTCGGTCGTTGAAGGGTTTTTAGTCGACTTTGAAGGAAGACTTGGAGTTCTCACTCATCCAAGTTGAGTAGGTCCTCACATTCCGAGGGCAATGCCATTATCAAGCTTGTGATGTTGTTCTAGTTATAAGACTTCTAGTTTTTTCCTTTTCATTTGAGTATTAAAGATTGTATAGCTTATATGTGGCTCCTATTGTATTGTTTTATTGGCTATGCCCAATTGTCATACTCTTGTTTAGATGGTTATGAGATGAGACATCCAATTTTATGACTATGTTATATCTTATAATATATGTGCAATAAAAGTAAAAAACTATGTAATCTTCATATACGAAGGGTCTCTTTATACTTGATATGACTATATTATATGTATGGTAGAGGTCTATGTAAACCTCAAGATAGATGTTAAAAAGTTTTATAGTTTCCGCATTTTAACCTATGAATGTAGTGATGTAAGCTAACATGCTTGTCTTAGTCCTCAAAGAGGACGAAGACGCCGGTTACGTCTAGGAGGTGCTCTCCGGATGTGACACCTTTCTCTCCAAAAATTCTCCCAAAACCACCATTGAAGAGGAAGAGAAATTTCAGCAGCTTTTTAGGATGAATTGATAAAGGAGTCATGTTGGGCTTAAGACTATAATCTAAGGTATGTGAATCTTATTCATTCATGGATTTTTCCATCCATGAAGCCCCCCTATTTTCCCTTTAATTGTGAATCCAAAGAACCCCAATGTAGAGAGGGTTATGATTGCATTGTCGGTAAGGCTTGATTGTGATCCCAATCTAGTGGGTAACATTAAATGATGTTTATATGATGATTATGCACTGTTTTCATGATGATTTCATAGTGAATTATCGAAATTGAAGTTAAAGGTGATCATGGTGATTTTAGGCCATTAGAGGCTAGATGAAGGTCTTATGTTGATCTTCTTATGCAATTGTACTCTATACTATTTGATCATGATTGAATCACCTTGATATAAATTGAACTAGGCTTAATTGATCTAAGTTGGTCTTGACTTGTAAAGATGAAATTGAACCTATGTGATCAAGCATGACTCGAATTGCCTTCTAATGATCTAATTGAATAGATTAACATGATATTAAGTAGGAATAATGAAGACTAAGTGTAGTAGTCCTTTTTAGGGCATATGAAAATTGTTGCTAGGGCCTTGGGGTAAATTCATATGAGGATGATTGTGTTGATGTTTCCTTTCTCTTGTACACCTAGACATTAATATGATTAGGAGAAGCAAGTTCTCAACTAGATGAACCCTAGGTTGACCTAAGAACCTAACATGAATCAATATATGGTAGACTATGATTAGCTTGAAGATGAGTGGTATGGTCTCTTTTTGTGTAGTAGACTTGGTGAGACAACATCAAGGACATGGTAGCTTGAGTTCAAGTACTCATGATAGTTGTAGATGGTAGATCTCAAGGGTAGCTTGGGATAGTGAATCTCAAGGAGGTTTGAGTTGAAATACTCACGGTAGCTTGAGATGTTGAATCTCATGGAAGCTTGGGTTAGATTACTCATGGTAGCTTGAAGTTAGGGACTTAATGGTAATTTGGGATGGAGTAGGTAAGCTCTCCCATAAATAGCTTGGTCATTTGTTGTTAGGATGCTTGATCATGGTAGCTTGGGGATGGTGGTTCCCATGGTAGCTTGGGATTGAGTAATGAAGCTCTCCAAAGAATAGCTTGAAGTAGCATGACTCAAATGCCTTCATGATAGCCTGACTTGGTTAGGCCAAAACTATTTCATGGTAGCTTTAGGGGAAAGGCCTATACTCTCCTAATGTTAGCTTGACTTGCATGGAAGGTCCATTTCATGGTAGCTTGATTTGCATGCAAGGTGCATTTCATGGAATAGCTTGGGATATGTTACTCATGATAGCTTAGGGTTGAGGATTCATTCTCCCCTATGATTAGCTTGAATCTACATGATTGGTTGCATGGTGGTTGGGATGGTTGTATCCTTTCTTTGTTAGCTTTGTTAGTTTGATGAGATGCTTTCCATGATAGTAGGTCTATTATGATAGTATGTTGAGCTTAATAGACAAGGTTGCAAGACAAGTTAGCTTGTATTAGGCTAGTCTAGAGAAATAATAGTATTGATGGTAGTATGGGGTGACATCTACACATTGCACAATTATGACTTGAAGTTACCTATGAGATGACCCCTTCATGATTTATGTTTAGCTTTGATAGTGACTAGGGTTGCATTCCATGACATGGTTGACTTAATATGATGACTCCTAGTCAATATGAATTAGGTCTATTAGATGACTCCTAGACATGAACAAGATAGGGTGATCTCAAGATATGCTTAGTGTGTGAGGTATTATGGGATGCTTCACATGCATTGCACAAGTGTGTTTTGAGATGGCCTAGGGGAATAGTGCTCATATGATATGATGAACTTAGGTCTTAATTATAAAAGTGAACTATGATCAAGTAAGACCAAAGAGAGGTACTTAACTTTGGTAGTAGTATGGTATGCTACCTTAGACTTGCACAAGGATACTTGGAGGTGGCTTGTGAGGTAGTTCATAAAACCATAAAAGTAAGAAAGACAACGAGTTAAGTATGAACACTTATATGCTTTATGATGCTTTAATATTCTTATGATATTGATGTTATGGTTATGTCTTTATATCTTATGAGTATGCCTATTACTTACTAACCCTTTGAGATATCCTATGTTTGGTATGATGTTTCTATACTTCGTACTAATCGTACTAACGCATATTGCCTACATGTTGTCTATGTAGGGTCTTGAGAAGATTGAGTTTGCTTGAAGGATAGAGTTCCAAGGTTTCCAAGAAGTGAAGACTTGGTGAGTTCTCATAGCATTCGAGGACTACCACCACTATGTTGTCTTTACGTTTTCCCTTTATATAAGACTTTTGTGGATTGTGACCCAACACTATTGCACTTATGATTTCATAGATAGTTTTTGAGACATATGTTAGGCATTTTATGAAATGACTTTTGTAATATCTTATTGAAGTAAAAGTTTTAATTCCGCACTACTTTTCGTATATATAATGAATGATGTCTAAGGGCTTGTACAAGACCTCCGAGAGGTCAAGTACGCCGTGTTTCGACCCAAGAATGCCCTAACTTCTTGGATATACATGCCGGTTGTTACAAACTTGATATTAGAGCATAACTTTATGAAATGGTCCTAGGATGTCTCGAAATCCATTTCTAGTATAGCCTTTTTCATCGGTGTGAGTCGCGACACACCTATGAGTAGGAGGATATGGGATGCTTAGTAAAGTTCCACTTCTTCATTCTCCAAGTTGTGCCATAGTGTTTGGATTTAGTAGGACATTTTCTAATGTTTGCCTATTATTCGTCAAGGTTATGGCTAACACTAGGTCTAATGCTAAAAATGAAGGAGATGGGAGTGGGGAGAAAGAGATTCCTCCCCAAGTCCAAGAGAAAGTTCCTCTTCAAGTTGCTGATGACCCTCCAATAGGGAATTTTATGTTGAAAGAACATAGGGATTTATGACTTTTTTGACTCAAGCCTTAACGGCCCAATCTAATAGAGGAGAGGTGGCTCCAGCTAATCCTATAGGAGGAATGAGTGCTACTAGAGTAAGGGAGTTCTTGAGAATGTGTAACAACCTGTAATTTCCATGACCTATACTAGAGCCTCATATGTTGTATAATTATGATTTTTGACCTAAAATAGTGTAAATAACTTGTTTGAGATGTATTGGATACATAGAATTAAAGAAAGGCCTTCACGTCCGAAAACTAGCTAAATTGAAGTAGTTGACGTCCCAATGTTTGGTGAAGGTTTTAGAGGGTCATCTGAAGTACAAAACTTGTAAAAAGACTTTGAATAGGTATAATGTAGTATACATGGTCAAACGTACAGTTACGACACCCCAAGTACCAGTGGAAGGGTCTTTGTGGAGAACCCAAACTTCGGCGACCAAGCTGCCAAAGCACCCTGAGTGCAGCAGGATTTTGGTGGCTGCTACGTGACGCGCAGCCATCACGGGGATATTTGAACTTGGCCTTGCACCGCGGTTCATACACGAGGATCACTTCCTTTACCCAAATTTCAAAAATAAATCTTGAATTCAACCCCGCGATGTGCAGCCACTTCCTAGATTCATAAAAGTCGTATTTTACGAATTTTGACTTCACAAAAAGACCCATTGAAGTGAGGTTACTTTTGGGGTATTTATGGGGTGACTGTATAATGTATTAGGGTCAATTTTATTTCAATTTTAACACCCAAACCAAGTCTTAAAGGTTGAAATCAAAAATCACTCTTATCTCTCTCAAATTCTCTCTTCTTGCAAAACTCCATTGAAGACCAATAGAGTTCCAAGAAGAAGATCAAACCTTCATCCCATTTCTTCGCTTTATAATCTATATGGTATGGGTTTTTTCAATCTTGGGATTCGATTCACCAAGAGGTCCCTCCAAAAGATGATTTCTAAATCCCCCAAATCTAGGTTTTTCTTCTACACATGGGTCTTCTTTGAAAAAATGAAATTATGAATCAATTGTGATGAATATGATATATTAATGTTCTTTAAGTATATATTGATGGCTAATTAATGATTTCCTATGATATTTCCCCAGCTCCATGTCTCTTCCTGAATTTCAAGAAAACCTTGAATTGATATGGTGAATTTTGAAGATTATGAATATGTAGATGGACTACATTGTGGTTAATTATGTAATTGCTTCTTTAATTTACCTCGTTTATGTAATTGGTTATGTGTTCTTGGTAATGGAAGTATGAAGGTTCTTGGAAGGGACAACGAGGTATGTTGATTGGTTCTTATTGGATTCAATTATGAATAATGAGTTACTAAGATAGTAATGCTTCTAGGTCTAAGGTGTGGTTGTGATGTTGATGGTATGTTTTCCTCATCCTTTACCCTAGACTATTGAATTGGTTATGAATTATTCAAGTATTTTATGGTATGATTATTATATGAATGAAAGTAGTTTCTCGTGATTATAATAAAGTGCTAAGTGAAAGGTTTACTCAGTTATGAGGTGGTGTCTAAAGTGATAGGACTGTTCTCACTTGTGATGACCTATGAGCTAGATAAGATAAGATGTTTACATAGGGGTCTATAAGAGACTAATGTTAACTTGTATGATGAAATAATACGATTACTAAAGGGAATAATGGATTAGCACCAAAAGGGCATGTAAATGAGAATAAGGTCCCACGTTAGTAAGTCTGGATTCCCTAATTATGTGTTGTCTCATGAGATGGAAACCTCCACATTAGTAAGTTGAGGTTTCTAGCAACAATCTCCTGTACCCTTAACTATGTTCTCAAATAGGACTCTAGCTTAGTGGATCCACCTAGATAGCTATGTACGAATGGTTGCACCTTAGGCAAGTGTTAACCCTCTCTTTTCAGTGTGGGAGTAGAACACCGGATTCAATGTAGCTCACATGGTCTCATGTCGGTTATTGCACTTATTTACCTAGTGTAAAATAAATGAACAAGTATGCATGTGAACTCCTATAAGGGTCGTCTTAAAGGAAACTACATAGTGTGAGGGAGGGTATGGGACTTCTCTTACACATTGTTCATGTGGGATCCTAAGGGATGGTTCTAGTAGTGTTATTTTATGATTATGATTATGATTATGGTTATGTTAATAAGCTATGAGTAAGTATTAATGTATAAGCATGTTATGAAAATATGTTGCAAGTATGAAGTGAGTTGCTTAATGTGATATCACAAGGCCCTTACCCATGGCCATGAACATCAATTCAATACATAAACTATAATATTCAATGAATCTAAGCCAATTCAATATAGATTTATCAATCTAAGACCAATTAGATATCAATTGAATACAATTCTTACTACATTTGAAAGCCCATAAAAAACTACACTTCAATTCATAAGCATTAGACCAATATCAAGTAACCCATAACTTAGTGAACCACTAGGGTTCATCAATTACATCGGTTCATAGGTTATAAGTTAAAATCATATTAATAACGACAATCAATTACTAAACCATGATCAAAAACCCTTAATGCAAGAAGCCATGGTAGATCATGAAATAGGTCAATTCATCTTTTGAAAACTTTAGAAAACATCTTTGAAAGTTGGGCTACTTGATGAAACGAGTTTCAAGGATAACAAATCATGCCTCAATTAAGATAATCCTTCAACTTGATGAAGAATCTCCACTCAAATCTCCAATCGATTCTCTTCCTTGAGTTTTAGCTTTAATGAAGTGTTAGGGAATTTCTAAAGGATTTTGGGGTTTTGATTTTGAAGAATGAAATCTTCTAAGTGTTTAAGACTTATAAACACATTTAAAATACTTAATATACCCTTAGGGAACCACCAAACCTTCTATTTGAAAGTGGGGTGAATTTACAACATCACCCCTCAACTTAACAGTGGCCTGCGCAGAACACAGTGTACATCAACGGTTGGGCAGTCGACGGACCATTTGTCCACAAACGGACTATCCTATCCTTCCGTCATTGGGTTCAGAGACTAAATATGGTTCCCTTCATTTTTAAGCCTAATTTCCTACAAACGGCACCCATCGACGGGGCGTCGATTGTCCCATGAGCCATTGATTGCCTCAGTCGTTTGGGGCTGCCTTGGACAGTCTTGGGCATCACTTTTGGGTCCTTCTTCAAGGACTCTTGGATTGTCTTTCTGGATATTTTCCAGGACGTTTACAACCCAAACATGTTCGTATATGAGTTTAGTACCTTCCACATGAATTTCACCCAAAAGAACACGTAAAACTCAACGAAACATGCTTATACACACAAGGTCATTTCAAGGCACATATTTCAAACGTCATGGACGTTCTTGAGAGTTTGATCTCCAAGCTTCTTAAAACTTTACACACTGACTTTATACATCATTTTAAATCATTTAAGGACTTCAAAACATCATGAATCACAGATAAACACATAGGACCACATATGAGGCACATAGGTGACTTAGTCGTCGAACGTCTTGGTCGCCCCTTGACATTTGACTTCCAATGCACCAAAACCCTTAGCTATTGCCTCAATAACATATAATAGACTTATTTAGGACAATAGTCCATCTTGACAAAAATGTTAGGATCTAGTTCTCCTATGTCATTTTCGAGATCTTACATGTATCGTGCAATAAATATTGTCGAAGTCAATCTCCCGTTCGGGAGTAAGTCCGGGAAGGTCATCGGGAAAGACCTCCTGAAATTCCATCAGTAAGTGTACCGACTCTATTGGAGGGACCTCGGATTCAAGATTCCTAACTCTTACTATGTGGTAGATACAACCCTTTGCAATCAATTCGCAAGATTTTAGACATGAAATGATCTTACCCTTTTGATTTTAGTTCCCTCTCTTCTACTCAAAAAACAGGTTCATTTGGAAATTGAAATTTGACTACCCTTATCCTACAATAAATAGAATCAAAGCAAGCATGCAATCCAACCCTTCACAATATGACATCAAAATCTAGCATATCAAATTCTATCAAGTCAACTAATGTAACTCGATTGGGCAAGGAAATAGGACAACCTTCATAGACTCTATTAACCACCACGGAATCACCCACCAAGGTAGAAACCAAAAAAGGTTCGTCTAATATGTCGGGTAGTATATCAAACTTCATGGCTACAAGAGGGGTAACAAATGAAGATGTAGATGCCTAATCCAACAAAGCATATACATCAAAGGAAAATAATTTTAACATACCGGTGACCACGTCTGGTTAGATCTCTTAATCACTTCGGGATTGGAAAGTATAGAAGCGATTTTTCTAAGGAGCATTCGAATTTGGGGAAATTGGTTGAACTTGAGCATTTTCCTTCCTTGAGACTTCATCATAGGACAATCTCTCTTCATGTGACCACTATTGCCACAACCGTAGCAATTACCCTTGCAAACTAGGCACTTACCATCATGTCTCTTATCACATTTTACACAAAAAGGCTTTTCAACATAAGATCTTCCACCTTTTCCCTCTTGGGGCTTGGGAGTAGGCACCTTAATCTTGTTGTCCCTTGGAGAATTAGAGGATCCTTGATTGGAAAACCTCATTTTGAACCTTGGCTTGTCTTCAATCACAAATCTAGTCTTAGAAAAATTCCCATATTCGGTTCTTACCTTCTTCAACTCCCTACCAACTTGATTAATATTTTTGCTCTTCAATTTGTTCGGCATGAACCATAAGACGAGAGATGTCCATTCTAGGAATCAACATAACCGACCTACTCTCATTAACCACAAAATCAGATATCCCCATAAAATATTATTCATCATAGCTCTAGAATCCGCAACCATAGTCAGAGCATACTTGGATAGTTGAGTGAACTTGAGGCTATACTCCTTCGCGCTCATACCTCCTTGACGAAGGTTGATGAATTCTTGCATTTTCCTCTCCTTTAGTTCCAAGGGAAATAACCTATCAAGGAATGCCGTTTTGAAAGCTCCCCAAGTAATCCGGCCTTCTATAACCGACCTCTCATCCTTCCATTGCTCATACCAAACTTGAGCTATGTCTTTGAGTTGGTAGGAGTCTAGTTCCACCTTTTCTTGATAAGAAACCCTCATAGCATCAAGAACATTGAACACTTCATCAATGAACCCTTGTGGTTCCTCCTACACCTTAAAACTAAAGAAAGTAGAGGGATTCATACTTGTGAAATCCCTAATCCTTTAAGTGGTGGTGTTAGCATTGGGGTTCACTTTCACCCTTGCATCCCCAGAAACTTGGGTAGCCAACACTTGAGTCAAGCTATGTATGGCCGACCTTATCTCAACGTTAGACATAACCCCTTCTTCAATAGGAACTTGAGGGTTTTAAGGAGCTTGAGGGGGAACCGCCTCATTCAAATTCTCCTCTATGGCCCTTACAGCATAGTTACTCCTTGTATTCATTTCCCCTAAGCACAACAAAAGGATTAGAACAAAAGACTAAATAGAGCTAGGAATCTTAGGCACGACTAAGGAATAACAAGAGAGTTAAAGTTCCTAAGCATCACATAGTCTCTCATTCATAAGTGTGGCACGCTTCACAATTATGAATAAGAACCTACATAGACGTGGTTTAGTGAGAAATCAATCCAAATATTTACCTTAAAATAATGCTCTAATACAAATTTTGTAATGACCCAAAGTACACCCTTGTCGTTACTGGCGTCGTCAACCTCGAAGAGGACTAAGACAAGCCTCTTAGCAATTGTCATCACATGTCAGAGCTCAAAATGTGTGGAAAATTAATTTTTTTACATATATACGTAATGTGGTTTACATAGACATGTGCATAGGAAGCAAACACAGGCTTCTCACTTAACATTTAACAACAACGTAGTCTAATAGTTCGTCTCACATTTAACCATCTAAAGAATAAATTACAATAGTTTGGGCATATCCCTTAGTCTATTACAATATGACCATATAGGGTACAATGAAGTCTCAAATTTATCATGGAATAATTGTCTCAAAACATAGATAAAACTAATAAGGATTAACAAGTGGTTCTATCCTCGGAACTTTTGAGGACTCACCAATTGACTTAGGAAAGAGCCAAGTCTTCTTCTTCAATGACCACGAATCTCCTCAATGGCCCGAACCTAAAATGTTTGGGGAAAAGGGAGAAATATGGGTTAGTACAAAACACATGTACTAAGTATGGCTCCTATGCACAAAATCATCAATGCATGCGAAAAGGACGATTTAGTCAAAACCATGCTTTCTATAAATTTAACTCAACATGCATATATAAGAAGTATAATATGTCAATTCAACATAATAGCAACCAAACATGTATATCACCCTAGTAATACTTGTGCAATGCCAAAGATAGAATCCCATAATCCCATCCAAGGCTAAGTATCACATTAAGCAACTCACTTCATACACTGCCCTATTTCCTTTTAATTAATTTGAATTAGACTTCAATTATTTTGTTGTTGGATTGGTCCACTTATGGTGTCGGTGTTATGTGATTTTATGTGGCCTTGTCGGCGTTATTTTAAATATATTGATGATCATGGTCTTGTCGGAACTACTTGAAGTAATATGACTATTTGTTTGGTTGATTATGTGATGTAAGATCATATCAAGCTATATATGAATTAATGTGAAAGTATGTGTTCTTCTATTAATGCTATTTAGGTGATCATGTTAGACTAGGACTATGTTCATGTGTGTAGTCTTAGAGTTGATGCACGATTTTTCCTACTTGGATATGTGAAGTCTATAATGGTGATAAATTAATGTTTAGGGTGACTTAATGATGATGATGGTTGTCGTTATGTGCTTCTAGAGTAACATGTAATATGTGCTAAAGTGAAGTGTGTTACATCTTGTTTAGGTAGAGTCGTGTCCCTTACTTGATGCAAGTATGAATGTGAATATGTGATGTCTTGACTTAGAAAGCTAAATCATCTTAGTCTTGAATGAATGAATGATGTGAGACCTTGAATGATGATAAGAGGGTCCTTATGTGACCTTGAACCTAGAAGGTAAGGCCATGAAACTTTAAATAGAAAGTTGTAATGGTATCCTTTATGTAATGTAATGATGGACTTAAGGTTGATTGGGTGGAAGGGAATCATATCAATCCTTAGGAAATTCATGATGAGCTTCTTGTCGCCATAGGAAGGTAGCCCTAGAGGACCTCTTTGGTAGGGTAAATGTGACAGGGTAATGAATACGATGTAAGACCCTATGTATGAACCTTAATGTGATGTACTCTATGAGAACAAAAGTTAGCACCGAGTGAGTATGGAAAGGGAAGTAGTTCTAGTTAAAGTATAAGGCTAGAATGCAAACAAGACCTACATATTCCTTAACCATGTGCCTACATGGGATGTTTCCAAGTTCTACCATTGGCAAGTAGAACAACCTCATCGGAGTAGGATAGAACTCCGGATTCCATGTTTTGCTACCAAGGTGTATGTCGGTTATTGGCTATTCTATGAAGTTTAGATGGTTGTATGGGACGCTATCTAGACATTGCACAATAGGCTTTGAAGATGTTAGTAAGAGTCCCTAGGTCTTCTCCAAGACCATTACTTGAATGTCCTTCATGTGGTGAATGTCTATTAAATGAACTGAGTAATGTAATGACTTAAGTTAGTAAGTATGTTAATGAATGAGTACCTAATCTAAAGTGACTTAAGGATTCCCTAGTTAAAGTGTGAAGAGGGCATATGGGATGATCTGTTCATGTCTTATCTGTTGAAGTCTTGACAATGACTTTAGTTAGGGAAGTTGGTTGTTGTGTTTGACATGTTCTAAACTTAGGAAATCTTAAGGATTATTTAGGTAACCTTGAAGAGGGTGTATGGGCGTTCTCTTCTAGGAGTACTTAAGTAAGTCTTTTTATAGCATTGGTAGGGGAGATTGTGATATTATGTATGTTTTGTATGTTTGTGTATTGTAAGTGTGTATGTGTCTCATTATGAGTAATCTTGACGATCGTTTAGGCACACATGGAGAGGGTGAAAGGGCGGGCTCTCTTTGTGTGACTTAACTGAATCTTAGGATAGCTTTAGTGGGAAGACTACATGCTATAATGTGTTAAAAAGGAAAGGCAAGCACTTCACTGTAACAGTGAAGCACTTCACTGTAACAGTGAAGCAATTCACTGTAACAGTGAAGCAAATCACTGTGCAGTGAATATAGGTTACTGGAAAGTGACTTATAAAAATGTGATGTTTTGTTTTAATGATTTCTTATGTGATTCTTAGTTGATAAATGTTATTCTTATTATGATATTATGATATTTAAATGAAAATATGCATATTTCCAATAAATGTCCGTTTTCATGATTTTTATGCATAATGCCATACTTAGTACATGTGGTTGTACTAATTCCATTCTTTTATCTATCTATATAGTTATTGGTAGGTGAGGAGCATTTGGGAAGCAAGACATGGATTAGAAGATCGTTCAAGTGAAGTTGAAGTATGTCCTTATTTAATTCGAGGGCATATATGTCTTTTATGTTTCTTTTATGGAGTATTGTAATAGACTAAGTAGTACTATGTTTTCTATTTCGTGTGGGCCATGTCCCAAATACTCTTATGTCTAAGATTGATGAGATTGATACTTAGTATTTCCTATTACTTTTATATGAAAAAGTTTTTAAAGACTGTGAAACGTTTTGTGAATTTTTTAATTTCGCAATACTTTTCACTATGTATATGCGATGAATGATATGAAAGGGCTTGTATAAGACCTCCAAGAGGTCGAGTGCACCGGTTACAATCCGAGATTCTGCCCTAACTTCTAGGGTGTGGTCTGAGGATGTGACAAGTTTTTCATGATTTTTATGCATAATGCCATCTTAGTACATGTAGTTGTACTAATTCCATTCTTTTATCTATCTGTATAGTTCTTGGTAGGTGAGGAGCATTTGGGACGCAAGACTTGGATTAGATGATTGTTCAAGTGAAGTTGAAGTATGTCCTCATTTGACTCGAAGGCATATATGTCTTTTATGTTTCT
This sequence comes from Solanum sitiens, assembly GCA_016801875.1. Classification (NCBI taxonomy): domain Eukaryota; kingdom Viridiplantae; phylum Streptophyta; class Magnoliopsida; order Solanales; family Solanaceae; genus Solanum; species Solanum sitiens. The sequence goes on along the minus strand of JABWTJ010000121.1, from coordinate 549,281 downwards.
TTTATGGAGTATTGTAATAGACTTAGTAGTACTATGTTTTCTATTTCGTATGGGCCGTGTCCCAAGTACTCATATGTCTAAGATTGATGAGATTGAGCCTTAGTATTTCCTATTACTTTTATATGAATGAGTTTTTAAATACTATGATATGTTTTGTGAAACTTTTTAATTCCACACTACTTTTCACTATGTATATGCAATGAATCATATGAAAGGGCTTGTATAAGACCTCCGAGAGGTCGAGTACGCCGGTTATAATCCGAGATTGTGCCCTAACTTCTATGGTGTGGTCTCAGGATGTGACAAACTAGTTATCAGAGCATAGGTTAGTGAAAGAAGTCTTAGTAATCAAAAAGTCTCATCAAGTCACGTCTAGTAGAGTCTTGACCATCGGTGTGAGTCGCGACACATCTATGGGAGATTGGCTATAGGACGATAGAGTTTCCCTTCTTTTCTACTCCTATGTCGTGCGGTAGAGTAAATGTTATGAGTATCCTTATAAATGCGTTTCCTTGTGTTTCTAGGAGATGAATACTAGAGGGATAGCTGCTAGAAGGTTGGAAGAGGAAAGGGTGAATGAGGAAGTTCCTCCTCAAGTTGAGCAAGTTGAGCAACTTCCTCAAGATGGGCAAGGTGTCCAAGGTGCTCAAGTGCCTCCTCAAGGTGATCATGCTCCTAATGTGAAACGAGGTAATGAGGTTCCGGTGGTTCCCCCGGAATCGACTAATCAAGAGATGAAAGGCTTTGATTGCTTTAGCCCTTGCCGTAACTACTCAAGTGAATTTGAGTATGGTGCCTAGGGTTGTGGAGAGCACTATGACCTCTAGGTTGAGAGACTTTGTGAGGATGAATCCTCCTATTTTTCTTGGCTCTAAGGTAGATGAAGATCCCCACGAGTTCGTTTATGGTGTGTATAAGGTGTTTAGTGATATAGGGGTTACATCTATGGAGAAGGCGGAGTTCTCTTCTTATCAAGTGAGGAATGTTTCTCAAATTTTGTACACTCAATGGAAGGATGCTGGTGGAGTCGGATCCTATTGAGTGGGAAGAATTTAAGGAAGCTTTTCTTTGTAAGTACTTTTCCCGTGAGAGGAGGGAGGTAAAAGTAAAGGAGTTTATCAATCTCAAGCTAGGCAATATGAGTGTTGAGGAGTACTCTTTGAAGTTCTCAACATTGTATAGATATGCACCATCCCTAGTGTCTAATCCAAGGGATGAAATGAGTCGCTTTGTGACCGGGGTAGCTGACTTAGTGAGTGAAGCATGTCGTACGGCTATGCTACATGATGATATGACCTTAGCTAGACTCATGGTTTATGCACAATCTATTGAAGCATCTAAACTTGGTAGAATTTCAAGAAACTTGAAAAGGAGTGGTCTTAGTAATCAAGTGCAACCTAGGTTCAAAAAGAGGGCTCAAACTCAAGAAGAATCTAGGGGTGCTAAGGTAAGTTTTAGAAAGGAGGTGGTTCTCAAAATGGCAAACCTACATGTGCCAATTGTGGCAAGAAACATTATGGTGAGTGTCTATCGGGTACCGATAGTTGTCTTGGATGTGGAAAAGATGGACACAAAGTTAGAAATTGTCCTAATAGAGATGGTAAGAAAGTTGCTCCTAGCGTTCCCAAGGGTGATGCTCCAACAAAGAGGCGCTTCTATGCACTCCATACTAGAGGAGAGAAGCCGGATGAGAGTGATGATGATGTTGGTAAGTCTTATTTCTCTTTTTGTGATATGGGTTCCTTCTAAGTGGGGGAGTATAGCTAGATAGATGTGCTAGTTTGTTGCATGTGCATTGTGTTTAGGAAATTGGATGAAATTGAATTTAATTAACTACTTGCATTGTGTGATTTATGAAGCTATGATCATGTTGTATAAGTTGTTTATATGATGTTACCTTGCATATTAGCATGTCTATATCATGAATTGCCTAAAATTTGCATTTTTTGAAGAAAATTGCTAAAATCACTGTAAGGTACTGCCTGCTCATTGTTAAATTTTGCAAAATGTGACTAATTGATTCTTTGGTCTAAAAGTTTTTTTAATATGGTTAGAACTGATGTGTATGAGTATAATAATGAATATAAAATGAGTTATTACTATTTTGAATGAAGCATGTGAGTTTTGTAGCATAATGAGTTATAGAATTTATTCTAAGTTCTTGTTGTGTTGTAAATCTCTTGACTATGTGGAAATTGATGTTTTATCCTTGGCAATGTGTTATATTGTTTGGTTATCTGCTGCTAGTTGATTCTCTATTCTTGGAACAGTTCGGAGAGTGGCAAGTGTCATTCGAGGACGAATGTTGTCTAAGTGGGGCAGAAAGTAAGATCTCGAAAATGACATAGGTGAACTAGAGCCTAACATTGTTGTAAAAAAGGTATAAAGTCCTAAATAAGTCTACTATATGGTATTGAGGCAGTAGCTATGGGTTTAGGTGCATCGGAAGTCAAACGTCAAGGGGCGACCAAGACGTTTGACGACTAAGTGACCTATGTGCCTCATATGTGGTTCTATGTGTTTATGTTTGATTCATTATGTTGTGTAGTCTTTAAATGAGTTCAAATGATTTATAAAGTCAGTGTGTCAAGTTTCGCGAAGTTTGGAGGTCAAAAGCTGAAGAACGTCCATGACGTTCGAAAGATGTTCCTCGAAATGACCTTGTGTGTCTAAGCATGCTTCGTTGAGTTTTATGTGTTCGTTTTAGGTGAAATTCATGTGAGAGGTCCTAAAATCATATACTATCATGTTTGGGTTGGAAACGTTTGTGAAAATATCCCCAAGGACCATCCAAGGGTCCTTAAGGAAGGACCCAAAAGTGATGTCCAAGACTGTCCAAGGCAGCCCCAAACGACTGAGGCAATCAACGGCTCGTGGGCCAATCGACGCCTCGTCGATGGGTTACATTGGTAGGATATTAGTCTAAGGAAGTAATACAACCATGTTGAGTCTCTGAACCCAACGACGGAAGGACAATATGGTCCGTTTGTGGACAAACGGTCCGTCGACTGCCCAACCGTCGATGGGCACTGTGTTCGGCGCAGGCCATTGTTTAGTTGAGGGGTGATGTTGTAAATTCACCTACTTCCAAATAGAAGGTTTGGAGGTTCCATAAAGGGTCTTTTGGGTATTTTAAATGTGTTTATAAACCTTAAACACTTAGAAGATTTCATTCTTCAAAATTAAAACCCCAAAATCCCTTAGAAATTCCCTAAGACTCCATTAAAGCTAAAACTCAAGGAAGAGATTTGGTTGGAGATTTGAGTGGACATTCTTCAACAAGTTGAAGGATTAGCTTAATTGAGGTATGGTTTTTGATCCTTGAAACTCATTTCATGAAGGAGCCCAACTTTCAAAGATGTTTTCTAATGTTTTCAAAAGATAAATTGACCTATTTCATCTACCATGGGTTCTTGCACTAATGGATTTTAATCATTGTTTAGTGATTGAATTTTTGTTATTAAGATGATTTTAACTTAATTAACCTATGAACCATGTAATTGATGAACCCTAGTTTTTGACTAAGTTATGGGTTACTTGATATTGGTCTAATGCTTATAAATTGATTTGTAGTTTCTTATGGGCTTTCTAATGATGTAATAATTGTATTCAATTGATAGCTAATTGGTCTTAGATTGATAAGTGTATATTTAATTGGCTTAGATTCATTGAGTATTATAGTTTATGCATTGAATTGATTTTCATGGCCATGGGTAAGGGCCTTGTGATATTGAATTGAATGATTTGCCATTAGATTGAAGTGTTGAGGATGAAGTGGTGGTAATGTGCCCTATTTCCTATTAATTAATGTTAATTAGCCTTTAATTATGTTTTGGTTGATTTTGTCCACTTCTGGTGGCGGTATTATGTGAATTCATGTGGCCTTGCCAGCGTTATTTTAAGTATATTGTTGATCATGGTCTTGTCGGCACTACTTAAAGTAATATGACTATTTGTGTGGTTGATTATGTGATGTAAGATCACATCAAGCTATATGTGAATTAATGTGAAAGTATGTGCTCTTCTATTGATGCTATTTAAGTGATCATGTTACACTAGGACTATGTTCATGTGTGTAGTCTTAGAGTTGAATGCATGATTATTCCTACTTGGCTATGTGAAATCTATAATGGTGATATAGTAATGTATAGGGTGACTTAATGATAATGATGGTTGTCCTTATGTGCTTCTAGAATAACATGTAATATGTGCTAAAGTGAAGTGTGTTGTGTCTTGTATAGGTAGACTTGTGTCCCTTACTTGATGCATGTATGAATATGATTATGTGATGTCTTGACTTAGGAAGCTAAAGCGTCTTAGTCTTGGATGAATAAATGATGTGAGACCTTGAATGATGATAACAGGGTCCTTATGTGAAACCTTGAACCTAGAAGGAAAGGTCTTGAAACTTGAAGTTGAAAGTCGTAATGGTATCCTTCATGTAATGTAGTGATGGACTTAAGGTTGATTGGATGGAATGACATCATATCAATCCTTAGGAAAGTAATTATGAGCTTCTTGTCGCCATAGCCCTAGAGGACCTCTTTGGTAGGGTAAATGTGATAGGGTAATGATTATGATGTAAGACCCTATGTATGGACCTTAATGTGATGTACTCTGTGAGAACAAAGTCTAGCACCGAGTGAGTATGGCACGGGAAGTAGTTCTAGTTAAAGTATGTGGCTATAATACAAAGAAGCCCTTCATATTCCTTTACCATGTGCGTACATGGGATGTGTCCAAGTTCTACCATTGGCAAGTAGAACAACCTCGTCGGAGTAGGATAGAACTCCGTATTGTATGTTTTGCTACCATGGTCTATGTCGGTTATTGACTATTCTCATCATATGAGATAACTATTAGCATTAGAGAAGTTTTATGAAGTTTAGGTGGTTGTATGGGACGCTATCTAGACATTGCACATGTAAGACCTCCAAAATGAGTTTGGCTGTCTAGAGCCTAAAATTTTTGTTTTAAGGTTCTAATGTCCTAAAATGGATTTTAATATGGTATTGAGGCATTTTATAAAGTTTGAGGTGATTTGGAAGTCAAACGTCAAGGGAAGACCAAGACGTTTGACAACTAGTCGCCTATGTGCCTCATGTGTCTATGCATTCTTATATTTGTATCTCATGAGCTTATGAAGTCTTAAAATGAGTTATAATAATTTTTAATCGTATTATATGAAATTTCATAATGTTTGGAGGTCAAACGTCCAAGAACGTCCAAGACGTTCGAAAGTTAGCCCTTGAGACATTTATGTGCGTCTTGATGGGGCCTTGCATGTTTGGAGTAGTTACGTGTATATTTTTTGGGTTAAGCTTATGTAGAAGGTTTAAAACTTGTTAAGGGTTGTATTTATGTGTGAAATGTACCGGTACGACTTCTAAAGGGCCTTGCAAAACGGCCCACAAGAAGGACCCAAGGCTGGTCGAGGCAGTGTCAATCGACGGACCAAACGACGGCCAGTTGGTTGGACAATGGCCCGTAGGTGAGGTCTCATCGATTTACTCTTAGATTGGGCAGGTCTCAACCTAAAAATTGTCCAAGGACCAATCGACGGAAGCTAAAAGACGGCCAGTCGATTGGGTCCGTCGATGGTGGCCTTCACCTGTTGCCTTGTGCACTGTTTTATTAAGGGGTGAATGAGAAATTCACCCCATGTCCTAAACTAACCACAGTAGGTTTAATTAACTATTTTTGGGTGTATATAAGGGATAAAAAACGTGATCAACCCATTCCCAATCCCATACACAAGAAATAAATCTTTCTCTCCAAAAATCTTCTCCCTAGAAACCTCCATTGTTGGTGAAGCTTAAGAACAGCTTAGATCATGGATTCCTATGGTTTGTTCATCCAGTTTTAAAGGTTTTCATGAATAAAAAGGTATGGTGATCCTTCCTCTCTAGTTATCCTTCCATCTAGACAGTTAATCTCAAAGTTTCAAAAGAGATTTTATGACCAAACTTCTTCTTCTTCAATCTAGCCATGGGTTCTTTTTAAATATGTTTTGAATGATTAAATCATGATAAATTGAAGTTAATATATTGGTTTTAACGTGATTTTGAATCCAATTGCATGATGAACCCGTGTCCCTTCCAAAACTTGATTTAGCCCTTGCATGGGCATTGTGATCATGGTTTGTTAATGGTTGAATTGCGATTCTCTTACGTTGAATTGTCTATATCTACTGTTATTTACGTGAATTAATGATAAATTGATGATGAAGATCCATGTGGATCAATGTATGAAGATTTGAGCACGCCTAGCCTAGCTATCAATATGATCACTGTAACATTGACCTTTTAATAAATAAACGTGAATTTCGATTATGTTGTGTTTCTTGTAGCTACTGCTTTAGGATGATCAGTTTGTTGGATTGTGAATATAAATATGGTATGATCAAATGAAACAAAGCTTGGTAATAATTGATCTATGTGCTTCTAAGCTATTAAGCAGTAACTTGTGATCTTAGGATGGTAGTTATGTGAGTCGATTAGGGTGAATTGCTTTAGTTACTGCCTATATGTGTAATATGATGATCATTATGTATAATTGATTAAACATGAATAAATAACAACTGAGTTGGTAAAAATTGGTTTAAGTCTTTCGATCCTATACACATTGATATGTTAATGTACATGTTGTGACCTACATTTTAGATTAGATGAAGCATGATTTAGACTTGGTTTATATGGCTTTATCTACTTCCCTAGGTTGGTATTATTGGTATATTATTAATTTTAACCATGGTAATCAAAGTAAAGTACTCTAGTAACTGATCTATGATTTTCTACTTTCTATTATATATGTGATGCTTTGTATCACCTTATAGTATGATCTTGTAGTGACTCGTACATGGTTTATTTTATGATTAAAGTACATATAGCTACTGCCCTATATATGAACTTTTGATGAACAAGGTGTATTGATTAATGATGATCAAAGGGTGAGAAGTTGGTAAGAATGCTTATCTCTTCTACTTTCCTCATTGTATTGTAGTTGATGAAGCCTTGTATGGCATTGTGTGGTATGGTCCACTTATGGTGGCGGTGTTTACTCTATGTCATTTTATATGTGTTGATCATGGCCTTGAAGGTGATGTACCGTGGTTTCACGGTATTTCTAATAGTTTTTCCTTAAGTTTAGTGTGTGTCGATAGCCTTTTTGTGTTGATTTTGATATAAGTTTCTTTTTGTTTGCAGAAAATCTGTCCAAGATGAACGCGGGAGTTTTTGAGAAAGAATTGCAGAAGAGACCACCTACGGAACCTATGACGGTCCGTCGCGGCTGTGACGGTCCGTAGGTGGCACCGTAGTGAAGTGAGAAGTTGCTGAAGGAAAGTTGGGAAAGTCTGACAAGTGTGGGATTACGGAAGTCCATGACGGACCGTCACAGCTACGACGGTCCGTCCTGCATGTTCGTCGTAATTATCAGAGAGTAATCCCAGTACCCAAAATTCCAAAAGTTCAAGTGTTTTGGAACGAAGACCCTCGACGGGCCGTCGTGCTTGCAACGGTCCGTCATACCTGTCCGTCGAGGGGAATGAAGAAAGCAACATGACAAGATGTGAAGTATGGGACGACGGAGGCTATGACGGTCCGTCGTGTCTATGACGGTTCGTCACGTGGTCCGTCGACCCAGACGCGTTTGGACAGATTTTTAGTAAATAGAATCCTTATTTGATTAGGTTTTGTTTTTCTTATAAATAGTTGGAAAAACCTCGTTTTTGGGGTTAGACTTTCTGGATAATTTTTAGTTTATAGTTCTTCAATTATGTTATTAAACTCTCGATTTTGGGAATTAAGATATTTTCCGGGAATTGATTGTTGTGGATTTTGTTGATTAATCAAGTTAAATTCTGGGAAATTATTCGTTTTCATAAAAGTAAGTGCATGAACTCTTCCATTAACGATATGAATTGTGTAATTACGAACATGGGTAACTAAACCTCATAGCTAGGGTTGTGGGAACCATGGGTGAATAACAAGGTAGTAATCTAACTTCAATAACAATTTCTAGAGTGGTGTCTTGCATGTATTGATAATTCTTTCGTTTAGAATTCTTTTTAACGGTGGCCAACGTTAGAACTCGCCTTAATGCTACTTGCCGGACCAAGGAGGTAGATAATAGGAAAAGAATTATCAACATAGATTTAGTGTATATTATCTAATAGACTAGTATTGGTTGGTACGAGTTAATAGCTTAGTCAAATACCGAATACGATGTTTAATATGAGGTAAAGATAAGGGTTAGTATAGCAACACACGTAGCCGGACCAAGGTACGGAGTGAAATTCTCTAGATGCCGGACCAAGGATTTAGAGATACATAACTTATCACTTTACATGCAAGATATCAGGATAGAACTGTTAAAGTTAGATTTACCAAGTTAGGAACCTGTGGGGAACACTAAAACCCTAGTTACTTTTACAATTTGATTAAACTCTGAAAGTTAAATTTGTTAGTTGTTCATTCTTATTTAGTTAATTATTTTCATTAATTTAGAAATAAAGAACCCCTTTTTGTCTTTTGGTTTATTGGAAAACAGTTGGCTAAATAATAGTAATAATAAAATAAAGTTAAGTCTGAACTATTTTCCTTGTGGGATCGATCCCAACCTCATTAGTTGGGTTCTTTACTTGATACGACCGCTTTACTTCTTATTTGAGAAGTAAGTTTGAGCGTATCAAATTTTGGCGCCGCTGCCGGGGAAAGTAGCTTTTAGATTAACTTAAATTTATTACTAAAATTTAGTCAATATTTTCCTGATTTTACTTTTTCTGGTGTTTTTGATTTTGCCAGGTTTGACGTCCTTGTATGCCAAATACACGGAGAGGAAGAGAACTCTTGTTTCCCTACGATCACGAGTTAGAGCGTACACTACGCAAAATGAATCGAAACTTGGGTATAAATGATGATGATCCAAACCTGAACATCCCAGCTCCGATTGATGCTCATGGTCGATTATTACCTGATGATCCTGATCAAGGTGCACAAAGGGGACACAATCCCGCTCCACGTCCTCAAGAATACTACAGAGGGTATGACAATATTGCAGATTCTGATGGGCCACTTGTCTTGCCCCCTCTACCAGAAGGTCACACCTTTGTAATCACTAGTAGTCTAATTCAAATGCTCACGGCTAGAGGTTTGTTTTCAGGACTACCGTCTGAGGACCCACATGCCCATATAGCTAAGGTGAGGGCAGTGTGTAAAAGCTGTGTAGGGAGGCCTGATTTGAATTTGGATGTAATAGGGCTAAGAGTATTTCCTCTCTCACTGACGGGAGAGGCTGCCATTTGGTTCACTAAGCTCCCTTATAACTCAATTTTCACTTGGAACCAACTGAGGGACGTTTTCTTAGCACGTTACTATCCGGTCTCGAAGAAACTAAATCACAAAGACAGAGTTAACAACTTTGTGGCACTACCAGGAGAGTCAGTTAGTAGTTCTTAGGATAGGTTCACTTCATTTCTGCGAAGTGTCCCCAATCACCGCATAGATGATGAGTCACTGAAAGAATACTTCTACCGGGGACAGGATGATAATAATAAAGCGGTATTGGATACTATAGCAGGTGGTTCTTATGGGGAGTGTCCCTATGCTGAAATTGCCAAAAAATTAGAGAAAATCTCCCGAAATAATAAAGCATGGAGTACTAGGAAGACAGATACTGGGAGAAATATTTTTGCAGTGCAATCCACACACAATCCAGCCACAGATGAGATTCGTGAGGAGATGGCACAGATGAGAACTGAGCTTGGGTTAGTGTTAAAACATGTCACTGGGGGTGCAGAAAAGATAAACGCAGTGAACTACTTGTCTAAACCACCACCACCAACTGATGAATATTATTATGAGGAAGATTCTTATGCAGTAAATGATCAGACGGGGGGTTTCCGACCAAATGCCCAAGATTCCAATCAGGAGAATTGGCGCCAAGGTCAAGGAAATCAAGGTCGGAACTATGGTAACTACAACCGCGAGAGTAATTATGTTCGTGATGGAAATTACAACCGCGACAACAACTTCAACAGGGGTAACTATGGTTACAGAAATGAGAGGAGTGGGCCCTATGTTCCTCCTCAAAATTGTGAAGTTGCTCCTAGGGATGGTGGAGGTAGTATGGCGCGAGTTGAGGATATGTTGCACAAGATGATGAGGAGGTTCGATGCTAGTGATGAGCACACCAAAGAGTTAAGGAGTGATGTAGCAGGTATTGGACAGAAAGTTGATACACATGCCATATCAATAAAGCAGCTTGAATTGCAAATGGCTCAATTATCTGCAACTGTGAACACACGGCAACCGGGCACTCTTCCTAGCAACACTGTCCAAAATCCAAAAAATGATGGACACTATATGGCAATTACTACTCGTGGTGGTAAACAAACTATTGACCCACCTATGCCGTCTATTGTGGAAAAGGTGATGAAAGATAATGATGAAGTGGTAGAGGTTAGTGATGAAGTAGAAGATAACACTGAGAAAGTTGCTGAAGTGCCTAAAAAGGTAACTCCCATGCCTAGACCTCCACCCCCCTTTCCTCAAAGATTAGTGAAAAAGACCGAGGATGGCAAATATCGGCATTTTATAACAATGTTGAAGCAACTTTCTATCAATGTTCCTTTGGTAGAAGCTCTTGAACAAATGCCCGGTTATGCCAAGTTTATGAAAGATTTGGTTACAAAGAAAAGATCGGTCACTTTTGAGGATGATGACAGAATGCAGCATTGTAGTGCTATTGCTACAAGGTCTTTAGTGCAAAAGAAAGAAGATCCGGGTGCATTTACTATTCCTTGTACAATCGGGTTATTACATTTTGCGAAAGCATTATGTGATCTGGGGGCAAGCATAAATCTCATGCCCCTCTCGATTTACAAGAAGTTGGGTTTGGGTGACCCAAAGCCCACTGCGATGCGGCTACTGATGGCCGATCGAACAGTAAAAAGGCCTATAGGGATACTCCATGATGTGCTAGTAAAAGTGGAGTCGTTCATATTTCCAGCAGATTTTGTCATTCTTGATTGTGAAGTCGATTTTGAGGTGCCTATTATTCTTGGGAGGCCATTCCTTGCTACGGGTAGAGCTTTACTTGATATGGAAAAAGGGCAGATGAAATTTCGGTTGAACAATGAAGAAGTAACTTTCAACATTTGTAGGTCCATGCGGCAGAGTGGTGAGCTCCAATCGGTATCTGCCATATCCTACAAAGTTGGTGAATCATCCAAGACACAAATAGAAGAACGGCTAGGTGTAGAAGCACTGGCGGCAGTGATAATGAATCTTGATAATGAAGGCATTGAAGAATATATGTCATTAGTCGCTGCCCTTGATCGTGGTAATGTCCGGTTTAAACCGAAGAAATATGAGCTAGACATGAAGAATCGCGAGTCTCCACCCGCTAAACCATCCATAGAGGAGGCTCCAAAGCTAGAACTAAAAGCTCTCCCACCTCATCTAAGGTATGAATTCTTAGGAAACGGTGACACATTACCGGTAATCATTGCATCAGATCTAAATGAACAACAAGTTGAGAGTTTGATTAAAGTGCTAAAAAGGTTCAAAAGAGCTATTGGGTGGACCATTGCGAACATTATTGGGATCCCTCCTGGTATTTGTTCTCATAAAATCCAACTCATGCCCGATCATAAGCCAAATATTGAGCACCAGAGACGCTTAAATCCACCTATGCAAGAGGTCGTGAAGAAGGAAATCATAAAGTGGTTGGATGCAGGAGTAATTTATCCAATCGCCGATAGTAGTTGGGTATGCCCTGTTCAGTGTGTACCTAAGAATGGGGGAATGACTGTGGTCCCCAATGAAAAAAATGAACTGGTTCCAATGAGGCCGGTGACTGGATGGAGGGTGTGTATGGATTACCGGAAATTAAATGCATGGACCGAAAAGGACCATTTTCCCATGCCCTTCATGGATCAGATGTTGGATAGACTCGCCGGAAAAGGGTGGTACTGTTTTCTTGATGGTTATTCAGGGTATAATCAAATCTCTATTGCACCAGAAGATCAAGAGAAGACCACTTTTACCTGTCCATATGGGACCTTTGCGTTCAAGAGAATGCCGTTTGGGTTGTGCAATGCACCCGCCACATTTCAGAGATGTATGATGTCTATATTCTCCGACATGGTGGAAGATACTATTGAGGTCTTTATGGATGATTTTTCAGTGGTTGGTGAATCTTTCGAGCAATGTTTGAGCCATTTGTCTGAGGTTCTTAATAGATGTGAAGATTGCAATTTAGTTCTCAATTGGGAAAAATGCCACTTCATGGTCAAAGAAGGTATTGTTTTGGGCCATCTTATTTCAGAAAAGGGCATAGAAGTTGATCGATCCAAAGTCGAGGTGATAGAGAAACTTCCTCCACCTATCTCTGTAAAAGGTGTGAGAAGCTTTCTTGGGCATGCAGGTTTTTACAGGAGATTCATCAAAATTTCTCGAAAATTGCACATCCATTGTGCAAACTGTTGGAGAAAAATTGTAAGTTTTCTTTTTATGAATCCTGTCTGAAAGCATTCGGCGATCTCAAAGAAAAACTGGTATCTGCACCTATCATTATTTCTCCAGATTGGAACAGTCCATTTGAGGTAATGTGTGATGCGAGTGGGGTTGCCCTTGGTGTGGTATTGGGACAAAGAAGGGACAAAATCCTTCATCCCATTTACTATGCTAGTAAAGCCCTCAATGAAGCTCAGAGGAACTATACAGTCACTGTACAAGAGCTCCTTGCCGTAGTATTTGCTTTTGAAAAATTTCGCTCCTATTTGCTAGGTACTAGAGTCATAGTTCATACTGACCATTCAGCCCTGAGATATTTGATGGCGAAGAAGGACGCGAAACCAAGGTTAATTCGTTGGGTATTACTACTGCAAGAATTTGACTTTGAGGTAAGGGATAGAAAAGGGACCGAAAATCAAGTTGCTGATCACTTATCCCGTTTAAAAGATGAAGCTATGAGAGAGTTGGGGGATAAGACTGATATTGATGACACGTTCCCCAATGAGCATGTATTGGCTGCCTCACAAGACCTGATTCCGTGGTTTGCAGATTTTGCGAACTACCTAGCTAGTGACCTTGTTCCATCGGACTTGTCTTTTCATCAAAGGAAAAAGTTCATGTACGATGTGAAGAAATTCTTTTGGGATGAACCATACTTATACAGGAGTTGTGCTGACGGGCTTATTCGGCGTTGTGTGCCAGAAGTCGAGCTGTTGAGTATTTTAGAGGCATGCCATTCCTTACCCTTTGGTGGACATCATAGTGGTGTCCGGACTGCTCACAAGATCTTACAAAGTGGTTACTATTGGCCAACTATTCATCAAGATGCTCATGAGTTTGCCAAAGCATGTGATAGATGTTAAAGAGATGGCGGCATTTCAAGAAAGCAAGAGCTCCCTCTAAACCCCATTCTTGTAATTGAGTTATTTGATGTTTGGGGTATTGACTTTATGGGTCCGTTTGTGAGTTCTCATGGAATGAAGTATATTTTAGTAGCAGTGGATTATGTATCCAAGTGGGTGGAAGCTATCGCCCTCGCAAACAATGAAGGGAAGAGTGTCACTGCATTCTTGAAAAAGAATATATTTTCTCGATTTGGTACCCCACGGGCAATTATTCGTGATGGGGGATCCCACTTTTGCAACAAATTGTTCAAGGGATTATTGGAGAAATATGGGGTTCGCCATAATGTGGCCACTCCTTACCATCCTCAAACTAGTGGGCAAGTTGAAGTATCAAATAGGGAAATCAAACAGATTTTGTCGAAAACAGTGAACGCTAGTAGAACAGATTAGTCAAGGAGGCTTGATGATGCTCTTTGGGCTTACCGGACAGCGTATAAGACTCCCATAGGTATGTCCCCATACCAACTAGTATATGGGAAAGCATGTCATCTTCCGGTTGAATTAGAGCATAAAGCCATGTGGGCTATGAAGAAGCTAAAATGGACTGGAACGAAGCTGCAGAACAACGATTAAATGGGTTAAATGAACTCGATGAATTTCGCCTTAAGGCTTATGAAATCTCAGCCCTCTACAAAGAGAAGATGAAGAAGTACCATGACCTAAAAATCGAGAAACGAGAGTTTATGATTAGGGATTCGGTGCTTTTATTCAACTCTAGATTGCGCTTATTTCCGGGCAACCTAAAGTCTAAATGGACTGGACCGTACTTGATCACCAAATTATTCCCTCATGGAGCAGTTGAGTTGGAAAACACGGAAGGTGTACGGTTTAAGGTGAACGGACAACGTCTCAAAATCTATATTGGTCATGCGGAATCGGCGAATGAGGTGGTTGAGGCATATCATCTTGATGAAGTCTGAGTAATCAAGTGTCCTCAGTCGTGCCGCGACATTAAATCAGGCGCTGGTTGGGAGGCAACCCAATCGTTATCATCTAACCACTTTTATAGTTTTTTTTTCTCTCTCTTTATAGTAACGGTAGCATTTTCTATTAATGCGTTGTAAATTTTCAGGTAGCACATCTAAAGGAAGTTCTGTAGACAAGTTACTCTACATCAGTCACTGACAGATACATCGACGGACCGTCACGACTGCGACGGACCGTCGCATGACTCCGTCGTGCCAGGTACGCTCTCTTGTATTTTTGAAGAATTAGGGCACAGGCGACGGACCGTGTGACGGACCGTCACAACTGTGACGGACCGTCATCGGGGTTTTGTTACGCCATTGGCTACCCGACCCGACCCGGCTAAAGAATTTTAAAAGTTTAAAACGTTTTAAACCCCCCCCCCCCCTTCATTATCAGTTTCATTTAATCTTCCCTCCATTTTCTCCCCTTCCAACTTCACTCTCTTCCCAAATTCCCCATCTTCTCCCATTTTTCATCCCAAAATTTTCCCTCTTGGTCGGAATCTGCTGCAGTGAGTCTTAGTCTTCTAACTTGAGTGCCATAAATTGTGCATTGTTGTCTCCTCTTCCAAGGTATGTATTCCTGAAACTCTACCCTTTACTATTTTTGGTTGTTTTACTGTTTTTCCCTATAAATTGCATATGGGTTTCTGTTTTTGCCTAGATATTATCTAACTTAGGTCTTTAATTCCACAAAATGCCAGGACAATACTAGAGAAATTAGGGCTTTAAACTTGCCAATTTGATAGGGCTTTAAACTTGTCCATTAGGGTTCTAATCTGTATTAGAACATTGTTGGGTTGTCGTTTCGACTCACATGGGGTAAATTTGGCACCCCTCAATTCTGTCTCTGTTTGACAGCACGACAACCCGATGACGGACCGTCATACCCACGACGGTCCGTCCTGCACAACCGTCGTGACGGTCAGAGACCTCTATCCTAAGGGTCTCAACAGTTTTTCTAAGTGTCCACTGACGGACACATGTGATGGACCGTCATACCCACGACGGTCCGTCCTGCACAACCGTTGTGACGGTCAGAGACCCCTGTCCTAAGGGTCTCAACACTTTTTCCAAGTGTCCACTGACGGACACATGTGATGGACCGTCATACCCACGACGGTCCGTCCTGCAAAACCATCGTGACAGTCAGAGACCCCTGTCCTAAGGGTCTCAACACTTTTTCTAAGTGTCCACTGACGGACACATGTGACGGACCGTCATACCCACGATGGTCCGTCCTGCAAAACCGTCGTGACGGTCAGAGACCCCTGTCCTAAGGGTCTCAACACTTTTTCTAAGTGTCCACTGACGGACACATGTGACGGACCGTCATACCCACGACGGTCCGTCCTGCAAAACCGTCGTGACGGTCAGAGACCCCTGTCCTAAGGGTCTCAACTCTTTTTCTAAGTGTCCACTGACGGACACATATGACGGACTGTCAAACCCATGATGGTCCGTCCTGCACAACCGTCGTATCGGTCTGAGACTTTCCCTCTGATACTTTATATTGCCAAGTATTACATGACGGACTGCATGACGGTCTGTCATACGGACGACGGGCCGTCACCAGGTCCGTCGTGCCCTACTGCTACTTCAGAGCTGTTATCACTGGTTTGAGTTTCTGTGTATTATTGTCTCAATTTTTTATTTCTTTTTGTGTCATGTTTCATCCTTCAAGTACTAATTATGATTCGTTATAGGTACTACCTATCATGGCACCTAAACAAGATCGCGTTTACGCACATGGGCGTTCTAAATCTGTCGCCCCGTCTGCCCGATTGGTGATAGGCTCTGATGATGAGCATGATCCAGAATACGTGCCCCCAGGCACTGCTACTCCAGCACGAGCTCCACGTGTACCGCGAGTCACGCCCAAGAAGGTGGCGCCCGGCGTAGTCACTGCCTCCCAGTCTGATAAGGAGCGCACACTGACCGGCACTCCTTCTGGGTCAGCTGCCCAAGATGAAGGAGCATCTGGCTCCTTAGGAGTTTCGTGGTCAGAAGAAGCCTCTGGGTCTGCAGAAGCCTCTGTCCCTGCCACAACTACACAGTCTGCTTCCGATGATGAGGCTAACAGCACTGACTCCACCCCTGGCTCACCAACAGGAGTCCCTGCCCCGGTTGCCGATCAGCCCAACTGGTGGTGTGTTGACGGGCAATACAAATTATACTTAGACGCCAAGGTTCTCAATGACAAAGGCGTCATGACACGGACTCTTACACTGGAGAGGCGGGTCCTCACGGGAAGTCTCCCCACCATGCCAGATATTCACACCCTTTTCACCAGACACCGGCTAGAGTGGACGGCTCGTTCTTTGGGTCGCTACAGTGAGGAGCTAGTCCGCGAGTTCTATGCCTCTTATGTGGCTACTCTTCGCTCGCAGATCGATAGGCGGTCTGCCCCCGCCAAACAGGCCCCACTTGAGCACGTCCGAGTACGCGGCATCCAGGTTGACATCTCCCTACCAGCCATCCGCCGATATCTGTACGGCACGGATTCTGACTCCACCAGCAAACCTCTCACCGCCGAGTTTGATTACTGGTGGCAAATTGTTAAAGAGGGCCGGTTCTTATGCGAGCCTTCACTGAGAGAGACCACCAAGAGGTGGATGGCACTGCACCTATCTATTGATGGAGAGGCTGCGGATTGGGTGATGGAGCCAAAGGGGGCCATCAGGAAGGCCAACTTGACCTTTACGGCCAACTTGACCTTTACGGCCAAGTTTCTCTGGTTGATCGTCCGCCATTGTCTCTCCCCCACTGCTGCGGATAACATAGTCACCTGGGATCGTGCAGTGCTGATGGGTGCAATGATGGCAGGGTTCGAGGTCAATTTTGCTTGGCTTCTCCAAGCGGTCATGCACGAGAGAGCCTTCAAGGTCACCACGACTTACCCTTTCCCTTGCATGATTTTCTCTTTGTGCAGATCAGCAGGTGTGCCCATTTGGCACATTGACCAGCTCAAGACCCCGCCAGGAAATGTTGACATCGGCCTCATCATGGAGAGGCCAATGAGTTGGCCCTACGTAGAGGGCCCCATCCAGAGGTGGCCCCATTTGGTGAGAACCTGGACGACACCGTAGAGCATGCTCATGATGCTTCCCGTTCTGCTTCTGCACACACTGGCACTACTCCGGTCGAGTGTCACGTCAGAAGGCAAATTGATGATTATATAAATGAGTGGTTATGATGATCACCTTATGTGTAACTTGTGCCTAGTCTTCCATTATAGTTACGAACCTAGGTTGTGTTACTATTGTTATGAGCATGTGAATGGCTATGTAAGAGCATTTGTAGGTGCTGCCATATGTTAAGTGTTAATGATTGATGACCCCTACCCATGTACCCTTATGTGAATGTGTGAATAGCTACTGTTAGGAGTCTTAATGTTCTATGAAGTTAACTTCTCTCCTATGTTGTTGTGTGTTGTGTGGTTTATGCTTGAAGAGTATTGTGGTCTAAGAGGGTGGCTGCCTCAATGAGTTGTTGATGGTCATTATGTTATCATGTTTACCAATGTACACACACACTTAAACTTCAGGAATGCTTACAAGTAGTATAGAATAATAGTGTCTAAAGAAAGTTTGTTCTCATATTCACTAGTCTCTATTACTATGCATGTTAAACTTATGTGTATGATAAAGTATGAATATGCATAGATTCTTTGTGGATTTATATGAAAGGATTGCTCATATAGTTATACCTATAGACATATGTATTGATGTTTGAACATGTGTGATATATTGATGTGTCATGTGAAGGGTTTCCTCACATATATGTACACACACACATGGGTGATGATCTAGTAAATGAGAGGGGCCTTGAGAGGGGTGCCCAACAATACTCTAAACTAGATAGGTGCTTGAAT
Source organism: Solanum sitiens (assembly GCA_016801875.1). Classification (NCBI taxonomy): domain Eukaryota; kingdom Viridiplantae; phylum Streptophyta; class Magnoliopsida; order Solanales; family Solanaceae; genus Solanum; species Solanum sitiens. The sequence goes on along the minus strand of JABWTJ010000121.1, from coordinate 531,016 downwards.
ATGCTATAAGCATATAAATAATTAATATCTTAAGCCTATGTTTTATGAAAATGTAATTAAAGGCTTTTCAATAAAGGGAACTTAGCTTAGCATCGAGTGAACTTGACATTGAGAGGTGTTGACTTTCCTTTGAGGAAGATTCACATTTTTCCCTTATAGAGTGTTGACTTCCCTTAGAGGAATACTCACCAATGGACCCACACAAGGTGTTGACTTCCCTTTGAGGAAGGGTTCACCCATGTTTTCTCATGAGATGAGGCCCCAATTGCCAAATGATATATAGAGGGAACTACCTATCTCTTAGTTCCATAAACTATGCTTGTCACATATAATCTAGCAAAGTGAATTCACTTAGGATGCTAGGATATATGTTAATGTTCTACCTTCTCTAGGTAGGAACCCCTTCCATTGGTGTAAGGCTCTACAACACCCAATTCCATGTTTAGCACCAATGATCTTAGTGTCGGTTAACGCTATAGTTTTCCTAAAGTAAAATGGACAATGGAAGTAAATGACTATGATGCTCACTAGGATGACTTAAGGGAGGTTACTTAGGATAGGTGGAAGTAATGAACCCAACTAGACATTGAACAAGTAGCTCGTAGGAAGTCTTATGAAGGTGACCTAATGTGTATGATAATGGAAATGTCCTTATGCATGATATTGTAGAAGTTGTCTACTTGTTATGAAGATGTGCATGGTATGAATCTATATGATGTGATCTTATCCTTATATACACTATGTTGTTATAAATTACTATATGATGAAGGTATTGTATTGACATGAATGAAGTTGTCTTTACTTGTTATGAGCATGTATGAATTGTATGTTAAGGTTTGTCGTCTCATGAAGAGTTTAATAAGTATGTGTGAGGTTATGGGGCTTCACATGTACATTGCACTAGTAGACAAAGATTGGGGTCATGAATAAGGTCTTATAATGATGAATATGAAAAGAAGTAAAAGTATGTGTAAGTTGATGTAGCTTACTGTAATGTCCTATATCCTTGACTTGAATGTGTCTTGTAATGGGATATACTTATATGGTGATATGTGCTGGTTAGTGTAAGTGTATGTATGCTTCCTTGTGGACTTAAGGTGATGCATTGCACCAAGTATCACTATAGGGTTACTTGGGAGGTTAAGGAGTAAAAGGGAAGATAGTTCACTGTTAAGGGAAAACTAGTTCACTGTAATGTGACTTGAAAGTGTAATAAATTCTATATGTGATCTTATGGAATGTTTGGTCTTTGAATATGTTTATATGAAGTATTTGAATGATATAAATGCTATTGAATAAAGTTTTTATGAATATTTACTCAAAAAGGCATAAAGTATGATTTCAAGAAATTGTTCCTTTTAAATGCATGTTTTTGCATGGTTGCCATACTTAGTGCATTCTTGTACTAATCCCATTCTTCTCTAATTTTTACACAAAGTGTAGGTTATGGATGCTTAAAGGATGTTTTGAATGGTGAAGAGCTTGACAGATGATTCCCAAGCTCAATGAAAGGAATCCTTAAGTTCAAGGATCTCCTACTTATGTATTTACTGTAAAGTGTTTAAATATTGTATAGTGATGTATTGTGTCTTAAGGGTCGTGTCCCTAATGTACTATAATGTTGTTGAGTCTAAGATGAGAAAGAGACTTTAGGTCTATATATGTATTATGACTTATTTTTATATATATGAAGTAATGTTCTAGCATATGATGTGCTAAGAAAGTTTTACATTTTCCGCTAAATTTACTATGTCAATGCGATGAATGATAACTATGGGCTTGTATAAGACCTCCTATAGGTCAAGTATGACATGTTACTTCTAGGGGGTACTACCTGGATGTGAAAGCACAATAGGCTTTGAACATGTTAGTAAGAGTCCCTAGGTCTTCTCCAAGGTCTTCTCCAAGACAGTTACTTGAATGTCCTACATGTGGTGAATGACTATTAAATGAACGAAGTAATGTAATGACTTAAGTTAGTAAGTATGTAAATGAATGAGTACCTAATATAAAGACACTTAAGAATTCTCTAGTTAATGTGTGAAGAGGGCATATGGGATGATCTGTTCATGTCTTATCTATGGAAGTCTTGAGAATGACCCTAGTTAGGGAAGTTGGTTGTTGTGTTTGACATGATCTAAACATAGGAAATCTTAAGGATTATTTAGGTAACCTTGAAGAAAGTTTATGGGCGTTCTCTTTTAGGAGTACTTAAGTAAGTCTTTTGATAGCCTTGGTAGGGGAGATTGTCATATTATGTATGTTTTGTATGTTGGTGTATTGTAGGTGTGTATGTGTTTCATTATGAGTAATATTGAGGATCATTTAGGCACACATAGAGAGGGTGTATGGGAGGTCTCTCTTTGTGTGACTTAAGTGAATCTTAGGATAGCTTTAGTGAGACGACTACATGCTATAAAGTGTTAAAAAGGAAAGGCAAAAACTTCACTGTAACAGTGAAGCAATTCACTGTACAGTGAATATAGGTTACTAGAAAGTGACTTATAAAAATGTGATGTTTGGTTTTAATGATTTCTTATGTGATTCTAAGTTGATAAATATTGTTCTTATTATGATATTATGATATTTAAATGAAAAGATGCATATTTCCAATAAATGTCTGTTTTCATGATTTTTAGGCATAATGACATACTTAGTACATGTGGTTGTACTAATTCCATGTTTTTATCTATATATATATTTCTTTGTAGGTGAGGAGCATTTGGGAAGCAAGACTTGTATTAGAAGATCGTTCAAGTGAAGTTGAAGTATGTCCTCATTTGACTCGTGGGCATATATGTATTTTATGTTTCTTTTATGGAGTATTGTAATAAACTTAGTAGTACTATGTTTTCTATTTCGTATGGGCCGTGTCCCAAGTACTCTTATGTATAATATTGATGAGATTGAGACTTAGTATTTACTATTACTTTTATATGAAAGAGTTTTTAAAGACTATGATATGTTTTGTGAAAAGTTTTAGTTTTGCACTACTTTTCACTATGTATATGCGATGAATGATATGAAAGGGCTTGTATAAGACCTCCGAGAGGTCAAGTACGCCGGTTACAATATGAGATTGTGCCCTAACTTCTATGGTGTGGTCTCAAGATGTGACAATACACAACCTATTTCAATTCCTCCTTATCCGATGGCATCGACCGAATTGAAGGAGCTAAAGGCTCAACTCAAAGATTTGTTAGATAAGGGCTTTATTTAACCGATCATATCACCATGGAGTGCTCCGGTACTGTTTGTAAAGAAGAATGATGGGTCGTTGAGAATGTGCATCGACTATCCTCACCTAATGAAAGTCACCATAAAGAAGAAGTACCCTCTCCCTAGGATTGATGACTTATTTCATCAACTCCAAGGAGCGAGTTACTTTTCAAACATTGACTTGAGGTCGGGTTATCATCAACTTAGAGTGAGGGAGGTTGATATTCCGAAAATGGCATTCCAAACAAGATATGGTCACTTTGAGTTCCTAGTGATGTCATTTGGTCTAACAAATGCCCCGGCGGCATTCAAGGACCTTATGAATCGATTTTTTAGAAAGTATCTTGATTTGTTTGTAATTTTCTTCATTGATGACATTTTGATATACTCTAGGAGTGACAATGATCATATGAGACACTTGAGGATAGTTTTGCAAGTTCTCAAGGATAACCAACTTTTTGCTAAGTTTAGCAAGTGTAAGTTTTGGTTAAGATATGTTGCATTACTTGGTGACATTGTATCTAGTGAAGGGGTAGAGGTTGATCCAAGGAATACGAAAGTGGTCAAGAGTTGGCCTAGACCTTTGAATCGTACCGACATCCTAAGTTTTCTAGGGTTTGCCGGTTATTATAGGAGGTTTGTTGAAGGATTTTCGTCTATCGCATCTCCACTAACGGCCTTAACCCAAAAGAAGTCCAATTTTGAATGGTCGGAATCATGTTAAAAGAGTTCCCAATTATTGAAGGATAGACTCACCTACGCTCCGGTATTGACCTTACCGGAGGGTACCGAAGGATTTGTGATTTATTGTGATGCCTCCAGAGTGGGTCTTGGGTGTGTTATTATGCAGCATGGCAAACTAATAGTGTATGCCTCTAGGGAACTCAAGCCTCATCAGATGAATTATCCAACTCATGACCTTGAACATGCGGTCGTTGTTTTTGCATTGAATATTTTGAGACACTATTTATATGGGGTACATGTTGGTGTGCTCACCGATCACAAGAGTCTTCAACACGTATTAACTAAAAAAGACTTCAAAATCTAAGATAAAGAAAATGGTTAGAACTTTTAAAGAATTACGACATTAGTGTCCTTTACCATCCCCGAAAAGCCAATGTGCTAGCGGATGCACTAAACCGAGTGTTCATGGGTAGTTTGTCTCATGTTGGTGATGATAAGAAAGAATTGGTTAAAGAGGTTCATAGGTCGGCCCTGTTACGTGTCTAATTACAAGAATGTTCAAAGGGTGGTTTCGTGGGCCGTCATAACTCTCAGTTATATCTAGTGGTTGATGTGAAGTCAAAGCAACATCTTGATCCTCTATTGATGGAGTTGAAATAATCGGTCCTTAAAAAGAATAATGAATCTTTCTCCCAAGGAGAATATGGGGTACTTAGGTACCAAAAAGAATTATGTGTACCAGATGTGGATGGTCTAAGGGAAGAAATCATTTATGAGGCTCATGGCTCCCGATACTCCATCGATCTAGGGGCCACCAAGATATATCGTGACTTCCGTGATATCTATTGGTGGAATGGAATGATAAGAGAGGTAGCTATGTTTGTGTCAAGGTTCCAAAATTGTCAAAAAGTCAAAGCCGAGCATCAAGGCCGGGGTTGTCTAACTCAAGATATTGATATTCCCACTTGGAAGTGGGAAGATGTCAACATGGACTTTGTGGTAGGTTTGCCTCGAACTTAGTCAACATGACTCCATTAGGGTAATAGTGGATAGGTTTACTAAGTCAGCCCACTTCCTTCACGTAAAAAATTCTTACTCGGTGGAGGAGTAGGCTAAATTGTATGTTAAGGAGATTGTGAAGTTACATGGGGCCCCCTTGTTGATCATTTCGGATATAGGAGCCCAATTAACTTCACATTTTTGGAGATCTTTTTAAAGTCGGTTTGGTACCCAAATTAAGCTTAGCACCGCTTTCCACCCTCAAATGGATGGACAAGCGGAGCGTACCATCCAAACTTTTGAAGACATGTTGAGGGCTTGTCTGATTGATTTTAAAGGGAATTGGGATGATCACCTTCCTTTGATAGAATTCTTCTACAACAATATCTACCATGCGAGTATTGGTATGGCTCCTTTTGAAGCCCTTTATGGTAGGAGGTGGGTCCCCAATTGGAAGTTTGAAGTGGGTGAGTTCTCTCTTATTGGTCCCGAAATATTGTATGACGCCACGAAGAAGGTTCGACTCATAAGAGAGAGGTTGAATGTCACAACCGGGGACACCCCCTAGAAGTAACATGGCGTACTTGACCTCTCGGAGGTCTTATACAATACCATAGTTATCATTCATCGCATTGACTTAGTAAATTTAACGGAAAATTTAAAACTTTTCATAGCACATCATATGCTAGAAACTTTACTTCATATATATAAAAGATCATATTACATACTTAGACCTTAAGTCTCTTTTCCATCTTATACTCAATAAAAGTAGAGTAAATTAGGGACACGGACCTTAAGACACATTACATAACTATACAATATTTTAACACTTTACAGTAAAGACATAAGTAGGAGATCCTTGAACTTAAGGATTCCTTTCATTGAGCTTAAGAATCATCTATCAAGCTCTTCACCATCCAAGACATGATTTAAGCATCCATAACCTACACTTTGTGTAAAAAGTATAGAAGAATAGAGTTAGCACAAGAATTAACTAAGTATGACAACCATGCAAAAACATGCATTTAAAAGGGACATTTTCCTTGAAATCACACTTCATGCCATTTTGAGTAAATCATCATAAAACCTTTATCCAATAGCATTTATATCAATCATATACTTCATTTAAACATATTCAAAGGCCAAACATCATATAAAATGGCATATAGAATTTAAGCAATAATTGATGTCACTTTACAATGAACTCCTTTACCTTAATAGTGAGCTATCTTTCCTTTTATTTATTAACCTCCCAAGTAACCCTCTAGTGATAATTGGTGCAATGCATCACCTTAAAGTCACAAGGAAACGTACATATTATCTACACAAGACAACACATACCATCATAGAAGTATAGTACAACTTAGACATATTCAATCCAATACCATAGGACAATTACAGTAAACTACATTTAACTTGCACATATACCAACTCCACTTCACATCAATGCCTTATAGGACCTTAATCAAAATCCTACTCTAATCCTACTAGTGCAATGTATATGTGAAGACCCATAACCTCACCCATACTTAGTAAACCTATCATAAGACCACAAGCCTTACTGTCCAATTCATACATCAACAAGTAAGTGAAGACAACTTCATTCATGTCAATACAAGACCTTCAGCATATAGTCAATAATATCAACATCATGCATATAGACTCATACCATGCACATCTTCATAACAAGTAGACAAATAGTATAATGTCATGCATAAAGAACATATACATAGCGACATGCATCAGAACACCTTCCTAGATCTTCCTAAGGAGCTACTTGTGCAATGTCTAGATGGGTTCATTACTACCACCTATCCTAAGTAACCTCCCTTAAGTCATTCTAGTTAGGGTCCTAGTCATTTCATTCCATTGTCCATTTTACTTTCGGGAAACTATAGCCTTAATCGACACTAAGACCATGGGTGCCAAACATGGAATTTGGTGTTGTAGAGCCTTACACCAAGGGAAGGTGTCCCTACCTAGCAAAGGTAGAACATTAACAAATTCTAGTATATTATGTGATATCACTTTCTAGATTCTATGTGGCAATCATAGTTTATGGAACTTGGGGAAATCATGGAAATATCACTCTACACCCTTTTTGGGTTATGAGGTTATCCACACCGTGAGGACCGCAGTGAACCCTACCTTACCTATTTGGGAAAATGTAACTCCCTCACATGAGAACCGTAGTGAACCCTACCTTCCCTATGTTGGAAAGTGTCACCCCCTCATCTACAAGTTCACTCGGTGCTAAGCTAAGTTCCCTTTATTGAAAAAGCCTTTATTATCTTTTATTTGTAAAACATAGGCTTAGTAGAGTCATCCCCTCATATGCTTAGCTCATGGGTCATAGATGAGAGTTCATCAACCTACTTCATGTGAGAGATCGTTTCACATGAACATAGCATATGCATTAGAACTATCTAGTTAAGGATACACTTGAGCACATCTTTCAAGGTTCCATTATTGACTAGATCATCATTCATTTGTGTGTATATACATATATGTGAGCAACCTTTTACATAACACATTAAGACCACACATGACCATACATTCATATTCATGCACATAGAAACCAAACCTAGGAACTATCCTATCAAGGTACACATGTGCAATGCATAGACAAGGTCCCATACCCTTGCCCATACTAGTACACCTATCAAGTCAACCTAGTAAGGAAATACATAACATACTTCACATACGTATACTTTACATGCATAGTAGTAGACACTAGTGAATATGAGAACAACCTTTCATTAGACACTATGAATATTTACTACATTGTAAGCATGCATAATATGTGAGTGTGTGTGTAAATTAGTCAACATGATCACGTAATGGCTATCAACAACTCATTGAGGCATCCACCCTCTTAGACAACATTACACTTTCAGGTATAGACCACACAACACCATTTAGCATAGTAGACAAGACAATCTTCATATTATACTTTAAGGCTCCTAACATTAGTTATTCACACAATCACATAGGGGTACATGGGTAGGGGTCATAAATTCTTGACACATCATCAATGGCAGCACCTACATATGATATTACATAAGCCTTTACATGCTCATAGCAATAGTAACATAACTTAGAATCACAAGTATAGTGGAAGACTATGCAGAAGTTACACATAAGGTAATCATCATAACCACTCATTCATATAATCATCAATTTTCCTTCAATGCCATGGTCAACACATTATAATGAAAATAAAGTAAACACCGCCACCATAAGTGGACCATACCACACAATACCATACAAGGCTTTATCAACTACATTAATATAGAAAAGTAGAGGGATGAGCCATTTTACCAATTCATAAATATTTGATCATCATTGATCAACACTCCTTTCTCATCATTTATACATTATAGATCAGTAGCTATAAGTTCTTAAATCATAAACAAAACCATGTAGAAGTCGTCACAAGAGCATGATTCAAGTAATGCACTATATCACATATATGGTAGGAAGTAGATAGTTATAGATCATCGAGTAACTTCCCTAGTTTTGATCATCAATCATAATGTATCAATAATATACATCTAGGGCAGTAGTCAAATAGATATAAATCAAATTTAAATCATGCTTCACCTACCCTAGAATTAAGATCACATAATTTTCATTACAACATTCAAATTGTAGGCTAGAAGAACCTATATCAATTCATACAAAGACTCCTTTTCTTTGATCATCAAGAATTCATACCCATAATTCATTAATATCATCTATACAAGGCAGTAGTTAAGGACAATATAATCTACACGAAATCCTACTACCGTTGCTATAACCTCTAGATCACAGTGAACATGCTATTCTAGACATCAATGGAAAGTAGAAGAATCCTAGGCTAATCGTCATTGATCCACATGAATTAATTATTTACAATTCACTATCTCATTACATCATAGGCAGTAGCTACAAGAACCACAACATAATCGAATTCCACTATTTTCATTAAAACATCAATATTACGGTGAATCATGGAAAATGAGGCTAAGCATGTTCAAATCTTCATACATTGATGCTCATGGATCCTTCAACATCAATTCAACATTAATTAACGTAAATGACAGTAGGTATAAGCAATTCAATGTAAGAGAATCACAAATCTACTATTAACAAGCCATGATCACAATGCCCATGCAAGGGATAAATCAAGTTTTGGAAGGACATGGGTTCATCATGAAATTGTAGTCAAAATCACGTTAAAACCTATATATTAACTTCAATTAATCTCCTTAAAAACGTTTTTAGAAAGAACACATGACTAGATTGAAGAAGGAGAAGTTTGATCATAAAATCTCTTTTGAAACTTTGAGATTAACTCTCTAGATGGAAGGATAACTAGAGATGAAGGATCACCATACTTTTTTATTCATGAAGACCTTGATGATTCATCCATGGAAATCCAAGCTCCAATATGTTCTTGAGCTTCACCAATTATGGTGGTTTCTAGGGAGAATATTTTTTTAGGGAAAGGTTCAATTTGTGTGAGTTGGTTTGGGAATGGGTCGATCACGTTTTTGATCGATTAAATACACCAAAAAATAACCAAATAAATCATGTGGGGTTAGGTTAGAACATTGGGTGAATTTCCCATTCACCCCTTTAGTGGAACAGTCCACAGCCAGTGGCACCAGACCACCATCGACGGACCCAATCAACTAGCCGTTGGTTAATCGACTGGCCGTCCTTTGGCTTCCGTCGATAGGTCCTTGGCCAATTTTTTGGTTGAGACCTTCCCAATCTAATTATAAATAGACTATATCTCACCTACGGGTCGTTGGTCAACCAACTGGCCGTCGTTTGGTCCGTCAATTGACACTGCGAAGGTAGTGTTTAGACCAGCCTTGGGTCCTTCTTGTGGGCCCTTTTGCGGGGCCCTTTAGAAGTCGTACCCGAACGTTTACAACGTAAATAAAACCCTTAAAAAGTTTTAGACCTTTCACATAAGTTTCACCCAAAACCAACACCTGCAACTCGTCCAAACATGCAAGGCCCCATACATGAACGTCTCAAGGGCTAATTTTCGAACGTGTTGGACGTTCTTGGACGTTTGACCTCAAAACTTCACGAAACATCATATAATACCATAAACAGCATTATAAATCATTTTAATACTACATAAGCTCATTTCATACAATTTTTAAGCATACATAGACACATGAGGCACATAGGTGACTAGTCGTCGAACGTTTTGGTCAATCCTTGACGTTTGACTTCCAAATCTCCTCAAAATTTATAATATGCCTCTAAACCATATTATAAGACATTTTTGGACATTATAACCTTAATATAATCATAATAGGCACTATAAACCCTAACTAATTTTGGGGGTCTTACAATATCCCCCAGTTGGGAACATTCGTCCTCGAATGATACTTAGAACACTTAAATCACAACAAGGACTTCCATGCATCATAGAGCAGTTGATCATATTCATAACATCATCACATAGAAGTTAATTCACCAAACTGACAAGGAACACTACTTCACATCATTTAGCACTCAATGCACACAAGCAAGCAAAACTTCAATTCACTCACTCTTTAATGCATCAATAAAAAGGCTCTTATCATGTTCATAGGAGGAACATCCTTCTCCTAATAATAACATGGTCATTACACTCCATTTCATTAAGAGATCATCTTGCAAGGCCACACTTAGGCAGATTACAACATATACTAAAAAGGTATTTAAGTACTCATATTGCAATGCACATAGTCTTGAGTTAATTGAATAAACAAAGATGTTTATTAGTTAGACCTAGTGCCATGAAGGTCATACTCAACCATACAATGATTAGTTGTGTCCATGGAGGAATGTCCCTTTCCTCAACACACTTACATGTATAATGAGTTCACACCTTAGCAAAGTACAAGGTCGATTTCCTTTTAAAATGAGATATCCCCAACCTTTAAACCAAGACATGCTCATGTTTCTTCCCTATTAAAGTCCAATTGGTAAGTCACACCAAGCACTTCACAAAAAATAGGAAGTCATTTCTCAAAATTTCAAATTCTAACATAGGACTGACCTTCACAGTAAGCATATTTTTGGGAAAAACAATACAAATTATAGGCACATACATGAATACTAAGCTATACATGCTTTCACTTTTCAAGAGTGAGCCTACAATCATGCTTTCCCAACCATACAAGTCATGTAGTTTCAAAGAGACTCCACATATTTCATTTTAAAGAAACTCAACTTTTCATTATAAGGCTAAACCTTACATATCAAAATCGACTAAAACCACGTTTCTTATCTTATCTCATGGAATCAAATTCACAATTAGCATATTAAGATGCACCATACACATGAGAAAACATGTATTTTATCAAATTTTCATTCATGCACTTTGGAATCTTCATAATATCTTTAAGGTTATGTCAATTAATACATACCAAACATATAAAGTTCATGCAACTCATACTTTATCCAAGACTATATTCGTGAACAAGCTTACTAAGAATTCATTAGTTTCAAGTTCAAGTAAATATAGAAGGACAAGGTAGAAAATATCTACAACCTTACTCTTCCATCACCATCCCCCACTTAGGATAAACCCAATTAAGAGCAACTTAACCCGGATTTTCAAGAGGATTTAGTTATCAAACCAATAAAGGAATTGCAGTAAGTCAACCAAGGTATTCTAAACTTCATCTCCTCGGTGCTTTATTCTCAATCATCAAGTTAGGTCATACCATTCAACCACATAAGGTTTTCATATATTATAATAGACACCAAGGTCATACAATATTAGGGAAAACAACAAGGAGACTTAAACATAAAATTTCTTCTTTTCCCTAGGACATTACAGTAAGGTGACTTCTAGGTCACTAAAACCCACATCATCACCCTACCAAGACAAACATACTACCTTCGCACCTAGGATTAAGTATATACAAAGGACTCTAATCCATATTAGGCTACTTATCGAAGACCACATATATACAACGGGAAACATTGAACACTTTTAAGAACATATTCTTAAGGTAGCATGCTTCCATAGGTAGTCACTACACATTTCAAGTTCAAATCATAATATTAAGATACCAACATATAAAAACATATAGTAACACATAGTTTCAAGAGAAACTCATGTCAACCATAATAACTTCTAACATGCATTAACTATATCATGATATAAATTCTTCCACATAAGATGCTTATTCACATAAATCTCATACATAGCCATAATTGGCATCACATCATCAAAACATGCCGCAATTCACTTTCACCCAAACTCATTCAACCATAAAATAAAGATAAGCATTTACTCACCTTTTCTCCCTCAAGCATATAGAGACAATCTCATCCAAGCAATCATATCTAAAAGACACCGGACAAGAAATCATAACAGAGAGATCTTATAGAGTTAAGTTCTATGGCACGATATGAGAATGACGAAGAAGGGAAACTCTATCATACTATAACCTCCCGTACAATTGGATGTGTCGCGACTCACCACCAATGATACCAGACTCTACTAGACGTGGCAACATGAGACTTTTAGAACCTAAAACCACTTTATAAACCTCATGCTCTGATACCACATTTGTCACAATCGGGACGCACCCCCTAGAAGTAACATGGCGTACTTGACCTCTCGGAGGTCTTATACAAGCCCATAGTTATCATTCATCGCATTGACTTAGTAAATTTAGCGGAAAATTTAAAACTTTTCATAGCACATCATATGCTAGAAACTTTACTTCATATATATAAAAGATCCTATTACATACTTAGACATTAAGACTCTTTGTCATCTTAGACTCAACAACATTAGAGTACATTAGGGACACGGACCATAAGACACATTACATAACTATTCAATATTTCAACACTTTACAGTAAAGACATAAGTAGGAGAACCTTGAACTTAAGGATTCCTTTCATTGAGCTTGGTAATAATCTATCAAGATACCAACATATAAAAACATATAGTAACACATAGTTTCAAAAGAAACTCATGTCAACCATAATAACTTCTAACATGCATTAACAATATCATGATATACATTCTTCCACAAAAGATGCTTATTCACATAAATCTCATACATTGCCATAATTGGCATCACATCATCAAAACATGCCGCAATTCACTTTCACACATACTCATTCAACCATAAAATAAAGATAAGCATTTACTCACCTTTTCTCCCTCAAGCATATAGAGACAATCTCATCCAAGCAATCACATCTCAAAGACACCGGACAAGAAATCATAACAGGGAGATCTTATAGAGTTAAGTTCTGTGGCACGATATGAGAATGATAAAGAAGGGAAACTCTATCATACTATAACCTCCCGTACAATTGGATGTGTCGCGACTCACCACCAATGATACCAGACTCTACTAGACGTGGCAACATGAGACTTTTAGAACCTAAAACCACTTTATAAACCTCATGCTCTGATACCACATTTGTCACAACCGGGAAGCACCCCCTAGAAGTAACATGGCGTACTTGACCTCTCGGAGGTCTTATACAAGCCCATAGTTATCATTCATCGCATTGACTTAGTAAATTTAGCGGAAAATTTAAAAATTTTCATAGCACATCATATGCTAGAAACTTTACTTCATATATATAAAAGATCCTATTACATACTTAGACATTAAGACTCTTTGTCATCTTAGACTCAACAACATTAGAGTACATTAGGGACACGGACCATAAGACACATTACATAACTATACAATATTTCAACACTTTACAGTAAAGACATAAGTAGAAGATCCTTGAACTTAAGGATTCCTTTCATTGAGCTTGGTAATAATCTATCAAGATCTTCACCATCTAAGACATCATTTAAGCATCCATAACCTACAATTTGTATAAAAAGTAGAGACTAATGGAGTTAGCACAAGAATGTACTAAGTATGGTAACCATGCAAAAACATGCATTTAAAAGGGACATTTTCCTTAAAATTACATTTCAAGCCATTTTGAGTAAATCATCATAAAACCTTTATCCAATAGCATTTATATCAATAATATACTTCATAAAAACATATTTAAAGTCCAAACATCATATAAAATCACACATAGAATTTAAGCCATAATTGATGTCACTTTACAGTGAACTCTTTTACCTTAACAGTGAGCTATCTTTCCTTTTATTTATTAACCTCCCAAGTAAACCTCTAGTGATAATTGGTGCAATGCATCACCTTAAGGCCGCAAGGAAACGTACATATCATCTACACAAGACAACACATACCATCATAGAAATATAGTACAACTTAGACATATTTAAACCAATACCATAGGACAATTACAGTAAACTACCTTTAACTTGCACATATACCAACTCCACTTCACATCAATGCCTTATAGGACCTTAATCAAAATCCTACTCTAATCCTACTAGTGCAATGTATATGTGAAGACCCATAACCTCACACATACTTAGTAAACCTATCATAAGACCACAAGCCTTACTGTCCAATTCATACATCAACAAGTAAGTGAAGACAACTTCATTCATGTCAATACAAGACATTCATCATATAGTCAATAATATCAACATCATGCATATAGACTCATACCATGCACATCTTCATAACAAGTAGACAAATACTATAATGTCATGCATAAAGAACAAATACATAGTGATATGCATTAGAACACCTTCCTAGAACTTCCTAAGGAGCTAATTGTACAATGTCTAGATGGGTTCATTACTTCCACCTATCCTAAGTAACCTCCCTTAAGTCATTCTAGTTAGGGTCCTAGTCATTTACTTCCATTGACCATTTTAGTTTAGGGAAACTATAGCCTTAACCGACACTAAGACCATGGGTGCCAAAAATGGAATTTGGTGTTTTAGAGCCTTGCACCAAGGGAAGGTGTCCCTACCTAGCCAAGGTAGAACATTAACACATGGTAACATATTAGGTGAGATCACTTGCTAGATCCTATGTGGCAAGCATAGTTTATGGAACTTGGGGCAATCATGGAAATATCACTCTACACCCTTTTTGGGTTATGAGGCTATCCACCCTGTGAGGACCGTAGTGAACCCTACCTCCCCTATTTGGGAAAGTGTCACTCCCTCACATGAGGACCGTAGTGAACTCTACCTTTCCTATGTTGGAAAGTGTCACCCCCTCATCTACAAGTTCACTCGGTGCTAAGCTAAGTTCCCTTTATTGAAAAAGCCTTTATTATCATTTATTTGTAAAAGATAGGCTTAGGAGAGTCACCCCCGCATATGCTTAGCTCATGGGTCATAGATGAGTGTTCATCAACCTACTTCATGTGAGAGATCCTTTCACATGAACATAACATATGCATTAGCACTATCTAGTTAAGGATACACTTGAGAAAATCTTTCAAGGTTCCATTATTGACTAGATCATCATTCATGTGTGTGTATATACATATATGTGAGCAACCTTTCACAAAACACATTAAGACCACACATGACCATACATTCATATTCATGCACATAGAAACCAAACCTAGGAACTATCCTATCAAGGTACACATGTGCAATGCGTAGACAAGGTCCCATACCATTTCCAATACTAATACACCTATCAAGTAATCCTAGTAAGGAAATATATAAAATACTTCACATACATATACTTTACATGCATAGTAGTAGACACTAGTGAATATGATAACAACCTTTCATTAGACACTATGAACATTTATTACATTGTAAAAATGCATAATGTGTGAGTGTGTGTGTATATTAGTCAACATGATCACATAATGGCTATAAACAACTCATTGAGACAGCCACCCTCTTAGACCACATTACACATTCAGGTATAGACCACACAACACAATTTAGCATAGGAGACAAGACCATCTTTATATTATACTTTAAGGCTCCTAACATTAGCTATTCACACATTCACATAGGGGTACATGTGTAGGGGTCATAAATCCTTAACACATCGTCAATGGCAGAACCTACACATGATATTACATAACCCTTTACATGCTCATAACAATAGTAACATAACCTAGATTCACAACTATAATGGAAGACTAGGCACAAGTTACACATAAGGTGATCATCACAACCACTCATTCATATAATCATCAATTTGACTTAAAGGCCATAGTCAAAACATTATAATGACAATAAAGTAAACACCTCCACCATAAGTGGACCATACCACACAATACCATACAAGGCTTTATCAACTACATTAATATAGAAAAGTAGAGGGATGAGCCATTCTTACCAATTCATAAATCATTGATCATCATTGATAAATACTCACTTCTCATCATTTATACATTATATATCAGTAGCTATAAGTTCATTAAATCATAAAAGAAACAATGTACAAGTCGTCACAAGAGCATGATTCAACTAGTGCACTATATCACATATATGGTAGGAAGTACAGAGTTATAGATCATCGAGTAACTTCCCTAGTTTTTCTCGTCAATCATAATGTATCAATAATATACATCTAGGGCAGTAGTCAAATAGATATAAATCAAATCTAAATCATGCTTTATCTACCCTAGAATTAAGATCACACAATGTTCATTACAACATTCAAATTCTAGGGTAGAAGAACCTAGATCAATTCATGACAAGACTCCTTTTCTTTGATCATCAAGAATTCATACCCACAATTCATTAATATCATCTATACATGGCAGTAGTTAAGGACAATATAATCTACACGAAATCCTACTACCATTGCTATAACCTCTAGAACACAGTGAACATGCTATTCTAGACATCAATGGAAAGTAATAGAATCCTAGGATAATCGACATTAATCCACATGAATTCATTATTTACTATTTATTATCTCATTACATCATAGGCAGTAGCTACAACAACCAAAACATAAGCGAATTCCACTATTTTCATTAAAACGCCAATATTACAGTGAATCATGGAAAACTAGGCTAAGCATGTTCAAATATTCATACATTGATCCTCATGGATCCTTCAACATAAATTCAACATTAATTAACATAAATAACAGTAGGTATAAGAAATTCAACGTAAGAGAATCACAAATCTACCATTAACAAGCCATGATCACAATGCACATGCAAGGGCTAAATCAAGTTTGGGAATGGACATGGGTTCATCATACAATTGGAGTCAAAATCACGTTAAAACAAATATATTAACTTCAATTCAAAATGATTTAATCCTTAAAAACGTTTTTAGAAAGAACCCATAGCTAGATTGAAGAAGGAGAAGTTTGATCATAAAATCTATTTTGAAACTTTAGGATTAACACTCTAGATGGAAGTACAACTAGAGATGAAGGATCACCATACCCTTTTATTCATACAAACCTTTAAAACTTGATGATTCATACATGGAAATCAAATCTCCAATCTGTTCTTGAGCTTCACCAACAGTGGTGGTTTCTAGGGAAAATATTTTTGGAGGAAAAGGTTCCATTTGTGTGAGTTTGTTTGGGAATGGGTTGATCACGTTTTTAATCACTTAAATACACCCAAAAATCACCAAATAAATCATGTGCGGTCAGGTTAGAATGTGGGGTGAATTTCCCATTCACCCCTTTAATGAAACAGTCCACAGGCAGTGGCACCAGGCCACCATCGATGGTCCCATTCGACTGGCCGTTGGTCAATCGACTAGACGTCCTTTGGCTTCCGTCGATTGTTCCTTGGCCAATTTTTGGGTTGATACCTGACGAAGATAAGTATAAATGGACTAGACCTCACCTACGGGCCATTTTTCAACCAACTGGCCATCGTTTGGTCTGTCGATTGACACTGCCAATGCAATGTATCGACCAGCCTTGGGTCCTTCTTGTGGGCCCTTTTGCGGGGACCTTTAGAAGTCTTACCCGGACGTTTCAAAAGTAAATACAACCCATAACAAGTTTTAGAACTTCCACATAAGTTTCAAACAAAAACAACACCTGCAACTCGTCCAAACATGCAAGGTCCCATCAAGACGTACATGAACGTCTCAAGGGCTAACTTTTGAACGTCTTGGACGTTCTTGGACGTTTGACCTCTAAACTTCATATAATACCATTAAACACCATTATAACTCTTTTTAATACTTCATAATCTCATTTAATACAAATTTTAAGCATACATAGACACATGAGGCACATAGGTGACTAGTCATCAAACGTTTTGGTCGACCCTTGACGTTTGACTTCCAAATCACCTCAAACTTTATAAACTGCCTCTAAAACATATTATAACACATTTTATGACATTATAACCTTACAACAACCATGTTAGGCTCTAGATAACCTAACTTATTTTGGGGGTCTAACATTGCATACGGCTTATAATCGGCAAAAATCCTATGCCGACAATACAGAGGGACCTTGAATTCAAAGTAGGAGATTGGGTCTGTTCTAAAACTTCACCCATGAAAGGGGTGATGAGGTTTTGGAAGAAGGTAAATCTTAGTCCCCGTTATGTAGGGCCTTATAAGATTTTGAAAATGGTCGGGAAAGTGGCATATGAGTTAGAGTTTCTAATCGAATTGACCTCAGTTCATCCGGTGTTCCATATTTCTATGCTCAAGAAGTTTGTAGGTGATATGGTGTCAATTCTCCCTTTAGAAGGTTTAGGGGTAAGAGAGGACCTTTCTTATGAAGAGGTCCCAGTTGAAATCTTGGATCACAAGTTAAGAGATTGAGGAACAAGGAGGTTGCCTCCGTGAAAGTTCTATGGAGGAACCACCTTGTATAGGGTGAAACATGGGATTCCGAGGCCGACATGAAGACCAGTTACACTCATCTATTCGCCCTACTCTTACACAAAGTTAAGGTTAGTAGTTTTCTCTTGAATGATTTATATAAATAATGTTGAACTTATCATGTTTATCTAGTATGTGCATATTATTGTAGAAATTCATGCCTAAATTGAGTTTTTTGTGAAATATGACTCTCATGATTTACTTGCACTTAAATACGTAGTGTGATATATTTCCTTCTTGAGAATTGTGTTGGGCATGTTTTGGTATGTATTTACAATAAATTAGCATACTACCTCTTTGAAAT
Source organism: Solanum sitiens (assembly GCA_016801875.1). NCBI lineage: Eukaryota > Viridiplantae > Streptophyta > Magnoliopsida > Solanales > Solanaceae > Solanum > Solanum sitiens. The sequence goes on along the minus strand of JABWTJ010000121.1, from coordinate 512,102 downwards.
TCTTCATGTTAAGCTCATGTTAAAATGGAGAATGTAGTTCCTCCGTATGTGATATAAATGATGAGCTCTTATGTGTCATGAATTGTAGATTAAGTTCCTATGCGTTAATGCTATGCTTGTGTGTTGAAAGGATCTGAGAATTCCTCCTATGAGTTGTGACTCATTATGATATTTCTGGTTGGTTGGCTGCTAGTCTTGAAACTACCCCATTTTCCCAAGAGAAGGTTTAAGGTGTCATTCGGGGACGAATGTTCATAAGGGGGGATATTGTAACACCTCATAATTTCCATGACCTATACTAGAGCCTAATATGTTGTATAATTATGAATTTAGACATAAAATAGTGTAAATAACTTGTTTGAGAAGTATTGGAGCCATAGCATTAAAGAAACGCCTTGACGTCCGAAAACTAGCTAAATTGAACTAGTTGATATCCCTATGTTTGGTGAAGCTTTCGGAGGGTCATATGAGGTCATAAACTTGTAAAATTACTTTGAATAGGTAGAATGTAGCCGAATAAGAAGACTTGACGGGAATAAAGTGAGCAGACTTGGTCAAACTATCAACCACCACCCATATAGAGTCATATTTCTTTTGAGTCACAGGCAAACCTACCACAAAATCCATATTAATGTCTTCCCACTTCCAAGTAGGTATTTGGATTTTTTGTAGTAAGTCAGCCGTTTTTAGATGTTTCGCCTTCACTTGTTGGCAAATTGGACACTTAGCAACAAATTCCGCTATGTCTTTTTTCAAAACTTCTCAACAATAAGTTTCCTTAAGGTCATAATACATCTTTGTGGTACCCGGATGAATGGAGTAGCGGGACGCATGGGCTTCCTCAAGGATCCGGTCCCTCAACCCATCTACCTTGGGAACACACAATCTTCTTTGGTACCTTAAAAAACCATCCCCCTTAAAGTGAATGATTCATTTAGCTTACCAAGGACCGACTCTTTTAATTCCATCAATGGTTGATCAATGTGTTGTTTGAACTTCACCTCAACCACCAAAGATGACTCGGAGTTATGTTGAACCAACACACCACCATTCAGAGAGTCTTCCAAACTCACACCCAACCTATCCAAGCTATGAATATCTTTTACTAGGTCTTTCTGGGATTTATCTATGTGCGAAACACTACCCATTGTTGTACGACTTAGGGCATCCGCAAACACATTGGCCTTGCCGGGGTGATAGAGGACACTCATGTCCTAATATTTCAACAATTCTAACCACCTCCTTTGTCGTAGATTGAAATCCTTTTGGGTAAACACATATTGGAGACTCTTATTGTCGGTAAAGACATCGACATGAACACCATACAAATAATGCCTCCATATCTTTAAGGCAAACACCATGGCCGCTAACTGAAGGTCGTGTGTTGGATGTTTTCTCTCATGAACCTTAAGTTGCCTAGAAGAATAGGCAACCACTTCACCATGTTGCATAAGTACACACCCCAAACCCACACGGGATGCATCACAATACAAAACGAAACCCTTTGTTCCCTCCGGTAAATTCAACACCAGAGCGGAAGTAAGGCTATCTTTCAGGATTTAGAATCTCTTTTCACATGCCTCCGACAACTCAAACTTTTTACTCTTTTGAGTCAACGTAGTCAAGGGAGAAGCTATGGACACAAAACCGTCCACAAACCTCTAATAGTAACCTGCTAAACCCAAGAAACTCCTAATGTCTGTTGGAGTCAATGGTTTAGGCCAACTTCTCACCGCCTCCATCTTCCTTGGATCAACCTCAACTCCTTCATTCGAGATGATGTGAGTAAGAAATGTTACCGAACTCAACCAAAACTCACATTTGCTATACTTGGCAAAGAAGCAATGCTCTTTAAGGGTTTGCAATACCACCCTCAAATAACCGATATGATCACTCTCATTTTTCGAATATACCAAGATGTCTTCAATGAACACAATGACAAATGAATTAAGGTAACTTTAAAACACCCTATTCATTGATTCCAAAAATGTCACCCGAGCTTTAGTGAGACCAAATGACATAACTAAGAACTCATAGTGCCCTTATCTACTTCGGAATGTCGTCTTTGGTATATCCTCTCCTCTCACCCTAAGTTGGTGATACCCCGATCTCAAGTCAATTTTGGAAAAGTAGATTGCCCCTTGGAGTTGATCAAATAAGTCGTCAATCCGAGAGAAAGGATACTTATTCTTAATTGTGACTTTGTTGAGATGGCGGTAGTCAATACACATTCTCAAGGATCCATCTTTCTTCTTTACAAATAAGACTGGAGAACCCCACGGCGATATACTAGGCCTTATTAAACCTTTGTCTAGAAAATCCTTAATTGGTGCCTTCAACTCTTTTAATTCAAATGAAGCCATCCGGTAAGGAGGAATTGAAATGGGGTTTGTTTTTGGTAGCAAATCGATACCAAAATCCATTTCTCGTTCGGGAGGAATACCGAAAAGGTCATTAGGGAAGACCTCCGGAAATTCACTCACTACGGGAACAGACTCAATGGGAGGAATTTCGAAATTAAGATCTTGGACTCTCACTATATGATATAGGCAGCCCTTAGAAATCATTTTGCAACATTTCAAACAATAAATGATATGACCTCTAGGAATAGAACTTACCCCCTTCCACTCAACAACGGGTTCATTTGGGAAATTAAATCTCACAACCCTTGTTCTACAATCAATAATGCCAAAGAAAGAATGCAACCAATCCATACCCAAAATGATATCAAAATCAAGCATATCTAGTTCTACTAGATCTATATTAGAAACTCTATTGGGCAACATGATAGGACAATTCTTATATACCCTCTTTGCAACTACCGACTCACCCACCGGAGTAGACACTAGAAAGGGTTCATGCAAAATATCGGGTAAAGTATCAAACTTTTTAGCTACAAGAGGTGTAACGAAAGACAAACTAGCTCCCGGGTCAAGTAAAGCATAAACATCAATAGAAAAGACTTTTAACATACCGGTTACCACGTCGGGAGAAGTCTCTTGCTCACCCCTAATACGAAGAGCATAGAAGAGGTTCTTCTTTGGAGCATCACCAGAACCACTTGCTTGACTATTCTTCTCTTGTTACTTCATGTTAGGACAATCTCAAACCTTATGGCCACTCTTGACACAACCAAAACAATTGCCTGTTCTGACCAAACATTCACCCAAATGACCCTTTTTACACTTATCACATGTAGGCTTCTCATTAAGTGAACTAGTACCTCCTCCCTTCTAAGGCTTAGGGTTTGCACCCTTTTCATTACGATCCTTAGGGAACTTGGTCGTAACTTGACTTGAGAAACTCTTTTTGTACTTAGGCTTGTCTTGAATCTCAAGCCTATTCTTTGAAGAACCACCTTCATAAGATCTTGCCCGTTTAGCATCTCTACTCCTCCTTTTAGACCTTGCCTCTTCAACTTGTCTAGCATGCACCATAAGACGAGAGATGTTTGTGTTGTCATGTAGCATAGCCGAATGACACTCCTGTTGTAAATCATCCGACACCACCGTCACAAAGAGGCTCATTTCATCTCTAGGATCGAAAACCAATAAATCAGCATATTTTGACAATTGAGTAAATTTCATGGAATACTCAAGAACACTCATACCTCCTTGACGAAAGTTGATGAACTCCACCACTTTAGCTTCCCTCATCTCTCTAGGAAAGAACTGATCAAGAAATGCCTTCATTAAGATCTCCCAAGTCATTGGTCCACCACGAAGAGGCTTATTGTCCCTCCATTTGACATACCAAGTTTGAGACACATCTTTGAGTTGATATGTGGCTAACTTGGCCTTTTCACTAGTGCTTAACCACAAAGCAAACAATATCTTATAGACTTTATCGATGAACTCTTGGGGGTCTTCATCCACCCTAGACCTATAGAAAGTAGGAGGTTTCATTCGAGTGAAGTACCTTAGACAAGATGCCGTGGTAAAGAATTTTTGAGGGGCTCGAGGTGCAATCTGCCAATTTGCATGGGCCATCATAGCTTGAGATTGAAGAGTAGAGGCTTGAGCTTGAGTAGTAATGTCTTGGGCCATTTGGAGAAGGGCACCCCTTATCTCACCCTCCGTCAATAGTGGAGGATTTGCCGGAACTTGTTCAACATTAACTTCCTCTTAAGGTGGAGGATCTTGATCAACATGGGGAGGAGCTCCTGCATTAGAAACCTCCTCCTAAAGCCTTCGAGCCGAATTCTTCCGATTATTCATTGCCTATAACAAAAATACAAGGTTTAGGTGAAAGCACATAATAGTTACTCTAGAGGCACGACATTGGATTTGCAAGAAAGAGAGAGATTCCTAAGCATTATATAGATTCCTACTCATAAGTGTAGCGCGCTTCACAATTATGAGTACGAATCTACATAGACATTGTTCAGAGAGACATCCTTATCTAGGATAATTAATCTCATGCTCTGATAAAAAGTTTGTCACATTCGGGTTTACCCCCTAGACGTAACCAGCGTCGTCGTCCTCTTTGAGGACTAAGACTAGACCCTTAGTTTTCATCATTGCATTCACAAGTCAAAGTACAGAAGAATTTAAAACTTTTAACTATATCTAATTGGAGGTTTACATAGACCTCTACATACACATAATAATATTATTATCGAGTATACATAGACCCTTCGTATAAGAAGATTACTCAGTCTTGTACTTTTATTTCACGTTATATATAAGATAGAATAGAGTCATAAAATCCGTCTCATCTCATAGCCATCTAGAATAACAATATCAACTTGGGCATAGCCCTACAACAATAAAAGTAAGCCACATATAGGTTTTATACAACTTTTTCTCAAATGAAAGATAGAGTAAACATAAGTGTTTTAATATCTAAGCAAACCCGAAGCTAGAATATTGGTACCGTCCTCGGCCAAATGAGAACCTACCAATTGGATGAGAGAGAATATCCAAGCCTCTTTTTAGATTGACTTGGACGAAACCTCAACGACCGGAACCTAAAATGTTTGGGAAAAAGGGAGAAAATGGGGTTAGTATGCCATATGTACTAAGTATGAGACCATATGCACATATAACAACCAAACATGCTACATGGGGACCTTCAGTTAAATCATGCCATTTGACCTATTTAAGTACTGATGCACAATAAACAAACTATACCAATCATTTAGATATGTTGAACAAATAAAATAAGTTATATGCACAACAACATACTTGAACCCATAATCTTATTTAACTGTATGACCAAGTAATAACATCACAAGCCTGAATAAGAGTTCATCATGTAACTAGTAAAGCAAGACAACTAATAAAAAATCCTCATAAAGTAAACAAGTACAACGACCAATAAAAGCCCCATAACCTTACTCAATCAAGTAACCCAACAAGAACCATAATAGTAACTCACTTCACATAATATAGTTTTCAATTACACATAAGTTCATACTTTAGCAATAAAGACCAATTGCATGTTCATAAGCATCATAATCATCATATAAAAAATCATTTACATTTATTATCATTTACATGCATAATATTAACCTTCTAAGGCTCTTATCAAGGCAAACTAGTGCAAGGCATAGGTAGAGTCCCATACCCCTACTTAAGATAAGTCAAACCCCTCAAGTCATTTTAGTTAGTTTATATTTCATTACTTTATTTTAGTTTAGGGAACATTTGCCTTAACCGACATAGAATACATGAGCTAATGTGGAATCCGGTGTCGTAAAACCTTACACCGATGGAAGGTGGTCTACCGGCCAAAGTAGAACCAAACATAAACATAGCTTTCTAGGTGGATCGACTAGCTAATCTTCCTATGGGGCAAACATAGTTCAAAAACTAAGAGATATGTATTTACCTCTACATACCACTTGGTAATTGGGGCCTCATCTCATGGTAATAAAAGAAATGAGTATCCCTCAAAGGGGAGTTAACATCACATATAGAACTATAGGGTAACACTTCGTCTATTGGGAAGCCATCACCTACCATTGTCGAGTTCACTCGGTGCTAAGCTATGTCCCTTATTGAAATCACTTTAATATTTATCTGTCAATCATAACTTAGTATAGGTCATAGGGTCTATCCCTTGTATAATCATCATCATAAAAGCTCAATAGGAATTTCATGAGTATAATCCTTTCATCACAATCCACATAAGTAAGGTTAACACATTACATACTCTTCCATAATAAGGCACATTGGTAATAAACATCATCCTTATAACCTTACATCTCAATCAACCTCAAAACCATAAGGAAGACATTTCAATTCATTATCATACCACCCTACCAATCCAAAATAAGGCATACTCCAACACAATGATCCTGTCTTAATCACAATTAATCATAATTAAAGCAAAGTATAGGGATCACAAGACTTACCAAGTCTCCTTCACAATTCATCATCAATGTATTACCATAAACCCTTAGTTCAAATCAATTAGGTCATCTAGTCACCATAATTCAATAACCAATATAATAACAAGGCTAAAAGAATCACTACATCACAATTTGCCAATAGACCAAAGCTTAGGGTTATGTCAATTCATCATACCCTAGATAACTTCTCAAGAACTAGTATGAAAGACTATACATCACCCTAATTCATTCATAATTAACATTAAAACATCTTCTAGTAGTAATTCAATCCTTAACCAAGTTAATTGAATGAACAATCTACAATATAAGTCAAGATCACAACCTAGGGTTAGGGACTTAGGATCATGTTCTTCAATTTAGTCAAGACCATAAACAATCACCATAATCAAGTTAAAATACATGTTAATATATTCAATATAACATAAAGAAAACATCAACAAATCAATTTATAACTTCAAATTCGTAATTGAATGAAACCCAATTAAAAACTCTAGATTTGAAAACACTTTGAATGAACCTTTTGAGGAAAGAGGTCTCAAAGGTGAAGAGATCCCATACCTCAACGTTTTGACAATGATTTGAAGATGAGTTCGTCCCTTCAAGCCCCCAAAGCCCTTCCTTAGCTTAGTCTTCAATGGTGTCTTCCAATAGAGAGAGAAAGTAGAGAGAAGATAGAGGAATTAATTTTAGAGTTCTAATTAGTTTAATGGGGTTGGGGACTTTATATGGGTGACTAACTAACTTAATTAGACCCCTTTAATCCCTTAATTAAACCCCTAACCCCCTAACTAATTAATGGAACTTAAATTAAAAACGTGTAGGAAAATATAAGCCCTCACAGATGGAACCCCGTCGACGGGCCGACTGTGAGTCGACGAGACTACCCCCCTTTCGTCCTGCAAATCCGTCGATGATTTTAGAGACTTGTGCAGGTGAGGATTCCTCCAATTGTCTAAGTGTGGGACGACTGTGGCATCGACGCCCCGTCAGTCCAGACACGGACAGTAGCCTTCTCCGTTGATGCACACTGCCTAGGCAGTGTTGCCTAAATCTGCAGGGCTCCTTCTCAAGGGACCTTGGTTGGTCCTTGGGGATTCGTACCCGGAGTTTAAACCATGAAACATCTCTAACACTTGTTCCATACATTTTCACCAAATTTCGTTCATTTTCGACTCTTAAAAACAAGTCAAATTGGCCAAGGCATACTAGTACCTCTTTGAACCAACTTTCGAACGTCATGGAAGTTTTTGGACGTTTTGGTTCCTAGACTTCCTAAATTACCTATGTTCATTAATAACCTTAAAAATAGTGTCTATACATCACGACACCTATTTGGTGTAACATTTCGAAAATGTAAGCCGTGTCGTTAAGCCTAACATAGGTGTCTGGAAGTGTAGAAAATGTTTTTAAGGTTAGTTTCATGAAAATAGGTCACTTAGGAAGTTTTAGAACCTAATTGTTTAAGAACGTCCAAGACGTCCGAAAGTTGGTCCATAGAGGTGCTAGTGTGCCTTGGCCTATTTGACTAGTTTTTAAGAGTCGCAATTTAACGTAATCTGGTAAAACTATGTGTAACACGTGTTAGGGAAGTTTCAAGGTTGAAACATCCAGGTACAACTCCAAAAGGGCCAACCAAGGGCCCTTGAGGAGGATCCTAGTGTTAGAAGGAACACTGCCTGGCAGTGTGCAATCAACAACAAAGGAGACGGGTCATGTGTGGACAAACGGGGCGTCGATGCCTCCGTTGTCACATACTTAGCCATGTTGAGTAATCGCCTTGCCTGCACAGTCTCTGAACTCAAAGACGGAGTGCAGGACGAGAGGGGTAGAGCCCGTCGACTCATAGACGACCCGTCGTTCGGGGTCTCATCTGTGAGGGTCGAGTTTGCTCTCTAATTTTATATGGTTTCATTTAATTAGTTAGAGGGTTAGGTGTTTTAATTAGGGGTTAAGGGAGTTTAGTTAAGTTAATTTAAGACCCAATATAAATATTTCCAACCCTCATTATTCTGACACAACTCTAAAATACAAACTCTCTACCTTCTCTCTACTTTCTCTCTCTATTAAAAGACTCCAATAAAGCTAAGTCTAGGAGGTGAATTGTGGGATGTTAAAGGGTGGATTCATCTTCAATGTTTCATCAAAACATTAAGGTATGGGATGTCTTCACCTTTGAGACCTCTTTCCTCAAACGGTTTATCCAAATTGATTTCAAAAGTTAGTGATTTCTAATGGGTTTCATCCAATTCCGAAATTGATGTTATGGATTGAGTTGTTGATGTTTATTTTAGGATAATATTAGTTTATTAACATTTAATCTAATTTAATTGAAGTAATTGATGATGGTCTTGCCTAAATTGAAGAACATGTTTCCAAGTCCTTAACCCTAGGTTGTGTTCTTGACTTAGATTGTAACTTGTTCATTCAATTGACTTGATTATGGGTTGAATCACTGGTATATGATGTTGATATGCTATTTATGAACTAATTAGGATGATAATTAGTCTTTCATGCTAGTTCTTGATAGGTGATCTAGGGTATGATGAACTGATTAAATCATAAGCTTTGATCTACTATTGAATTGTAAAGTAGTGACTCTTCTATACTTTTGATTACATTGGTTATTGAATTATGGTGATTTGATGACCAAATTGGGTTGAAGTAAGGGTTGATGGTAAGACCTTGATGATGGTGAAATTGTGAAGAAGACTTGGTAAGTCTTGTGACATTATCCTTTGTTTCAATTATGGTTAATTGTGGTTAAGTAATGTTGAATGTATTGGAGCATGTTTGTATAGGATTTATAGGTTGGTATGTTGTTCTATTTAAATGTCTTGGTATGGTTGTGAGGTTGATTAAGATGGAAAGTAATAAGGGTGATGATGATTACCAAATGTGCTTTATTATTGAAAGGTTATAAAGTGTTAACCTTACTTATGAGAGTTGTGCTGAAAGGCTTTTACTCATGCAATTCCTATTGAGCTATTATGATGATGATTATACAAGGTCTAAACCCTATGACCTAAATTAAGTTATGATTGGTAAATAAATATTAAAGACATTTTAATAAGGGACTAGCTTAGCACCGAGTGATCTTGTATGTGAGAGGGTGACACTTTTCATTAATTATTTCATTAATAAGGTGAAGGGGCATTTTGGAGAGAGAGGGCCGAAAATTGGCTCTTGAAGTGAAGTCTTGCTCCACCCGGGTTCGAACCTAGCTGGAAGCAATGAATTAAAGTTGTTTTTATTTAAGTTGGTAAATTAATGTAATTAATTAATATTTATTATTTATTAGCTGATTTAAAATAAAAGGAAATCAGATTTTTAATATTTAATAAAAACCTTATTTGACTAAGTCCTAAACTAGACTCCTAAGCCTAATAAAACTCTCAGTCTCTCACGTTTATCTCCTCAACATCCATGACCAATCTCTCTTTTTTCCCATGTGTTCTCTCTGCCAAAATAACATACAAGAACAGAAAATTTACTAAAATTCTTCACACTTGAAGAACTCACAACGAAAAATAAAATCAAACGCTAAGCAAAATACGTTAGGCAAAGGGAGGGTTTTCCGTCGAAACTTTGGTGTTGAAACTTGGTTTTGGACGTGAGTGTTGGAGAAGGTTTGGGCAGCAACTTCAAGGTTTGAACGTCATAAAAGGTATGGGTTCTCTTCTCTCTTGGTGCCTTTCCCAAGAGACCCCTTAAGGTTCAGACGAATCTATTCCGATAACTAGGGTTGTTCCCCGTTGCATGTCCCTGTCACTAGCTCCCATTGAATCATAGGTTGGTTATGTTTGCTGGTAGAAAACTAGGGATGAAACGTGTTTTCGTGATGATTATGTGTTTATATGTATGTTCGGAATTACGTGACTTATGTTGATGTTTTCCAAAATGTAACTACGTGTGTTTGGGTGTGTTGCCGTGGCTATTGGTCACGATTTAGGACTTGAAATGACATGTTAGTTCTTTGTATTTCATGTACACATGTTTATGTAAGTTGTGATGTTCATATGAAATGTTATGTGGCTAAATTGAGTGAGAAACTCTTGGCTAAATGAATCCATGAAAATGCACCTAAAACGTTATAAATGAACCATGAAATTTCCTTAAGAACTAATGTGTAATTTGATGAAAAAGGTGCAGAAAAATCGTGGAATAAATTTCCAGAACATGGAAATAGGCTTTAGAAAGATTCTGGAATTTTTGGGTGTAAACAAATAAATAAAAAAATAAGTGAGGTCTGCAGGGATAGAACCCAGGACCTCACTAAGGGTTACCCTAATAAATAAACTAAAAAGGAATGCGTTAGGCGGGGCTCGAACTGGGGCTGGGGTCAGCGAAATTCGCAAGGGAAAAAGGGAATAAAATAAAATGCTATTGTGGGGTTTTGATCCCATGACACGGAAAACCCCAGTTTAGTTTTTAAAAAATATATGGGGTCGTGGGGAATCGATCCCACGCCCCTCAGAGAATGTAGAAATAAAAAAAAAAGGGGGGGGGGTCGTGGGGAATCGATCTCACGCCCTTCAACAACTGCAGTAAATTAAAAAAAAGGGGGTTGTGGGGGATCGATCCCATAACCCCTTGGTCATTAGCTAAAATGGGAGCATAGGAGAAGGTAGAAAAAATTAATTAAAAATTATGGGGTCGTGGGGAATCGATCCCACGCCCCTCAGTAAGCTGTAACCAATTTAAACGAGTAGAAAAAAAAGAAGGGAAAAATTAATGTGGGCATTGGGGATCGAACCTGGATCCCCAAGCCAAGGGACACAAAAAATGAAATTTAAGGAAATGGCTAAGTGTTGTTCAAGGGATTCAAAACCGGGTTCCCTTGCCCAAATTCCGTATTGACACATAAGTCTTACGTGATTTACTAATTAACGAATGTTGTCTATAAGAATTAAATTGAGACTTCGATATACTTACAAGATGCATAAATCTTGTACCACATAATCTTAGGAAGATATGAATCACTTAAACGAACTATGAATGAAGCCTCATGGCTTGTATGTATAGACCCATAAGTCTGGCATACGTTTAAAAATAAGTGAACCTAAGATGTATGTAATGAAATGATGAAACCCTAGAAGGGTTAAGTATGAGTGTGAAACACACAAATGGCCAAGTGCATTGGCATATGATGACATGAACATTCACGTAAAAAGGGGTGAGTAATTATGAAGAGAAAATGTGCTAATGTTAATGAATGTGGTGACAACATGATAAGAAGCTAATGTGAAAGATGAGAGCAATCTCAAAAGATCCTAAGTAAATGTTACCGAAACGTACTCACCTATGAGAGTGTAAAGTTAATGAAGAGACCAATCTCTATGAACACTCTAATGAAAGTATTGAGAATAATGTATACTTATTACTAATGATGAGATGAGAAATCATCTATTGAGCTATGATGTCCTCATACAAGAAGTTAGTTTCCATGACGTATGAGTTGAATGAAAGGGAACTTTATACTGAGCACCGATAGACTAGCTATGAGCGGTGATGCCTTCTTTCAGGAAGGGAGGAGGTTCACATAACTCTCCTGAGATGAGACTGTCCAGCATGCCGGGTATAGGTCTCCTTATATCTCATAGTCTTCAAACCTATACTGCCAATGTAGGGATCTGGCGGGGTTCAATTCCCATATATGCTAGCATGTTTTGGGTCAATTTGGCCGGTGATTCCACCTCTTTTTGGTGTGGGGGAGACACTGGATTTCATGATGCTCACATGATCTATGTCGGTTAAAGTTAAAGTTCCCAATGAATGAATGAGGCCAGCCTCAAATGATTTACATAATGAAATGAACGATACCAAAGGTAGTATGATAAGATAATCAATAGGTGAGATAGACTCAAGTAATGACACTAGGTTATTCTTGATCATTGCACAACAAACCAGATGAGAGTCTTAAACTACATCCTAGGTATAGCTGGTGTTTACACTAGCTTATGAATGAATGAAATGAAGTACGTATGAATGAATGAAGCAAACTTTGTGTTAGTTAAAAAAGGCTCCCTAGTTCAGGTCTCATATGTTGAGCCCTCATTTTGGGAAGTCTTAATGTTAAGTCCATGATTCCAATGACTCATGGTATATGAACAAATGATATGAAAGATGTTATGTGCCATATGCAATATGATATGTGCTATGTGTAAAATGTTATGTGTTGTGTGCAATATGATAAGTATGATGATGCATGTTACTCTCATGGCATGACTTTCCTAATCCAAATTTGGAAAGCTTATTAACTTTCCTAATCCAAATTTGGAAAGCTCACTAATTTTCCTAATCCAAATTTAGAAAGTTCACTAACTTTCCTAATCCCCATTTGGCAAATCCACTCACTTGACTTTTCATAATCATGTTGTTAGGAAAGAGCTATTCTTACTCATGCATGTCCTTGGTGTGTGCTTGCATATAGCCATACTTAGTACAAGTGTGTAGTAATCCCATACAACTCTATATTTTTAGGTGCAGGCACAGGTGGACGCTAGAGCTTACAGGTTGACGTTGCAGCTATCTGGATGTGGAGCTTTCATCCGGACTTGGTAGTCCCTCATGCTTTCGAGGATGTCTACTTACTATCTAGCTTAGATGTAGGCTTTAGCTAGTGGAGTATGTTCCACTAGTGTTTCTTTCCATTTTTAGTTCAAACATTGTATTGGTGCCATTTTGGCAATTATACATTTAATGCAGTATTGAACTATTTCATTCAGTTGATAATCTTGATGTTAGATGGTTGATGGTGAACACTATGAATGTAAGTAGAATGACCTTTATGCATGATAAGAAACAAAAAGTTTCAAATTTTCCACTAAAATTAACCTAGATGAAGTAAGAATGACGTATGTATGCTTGTCTGCGACCTCTGAGAGGTCTGCGACGTCGGTATCGTCTAGGGTATAGATTTCGATTGTGACCTAGTCATAATTGTGAAGCACGCCACACTTATGAATAGGAATTTATATGATGCTTAGGAATCTCTCTTTTCTTTGAAATCCAAAGTCGTGCCTCTAGAGTAACTATTATGTGCTTTCGTCTTAACCTTGTATTCTTTATTTTAGGCAATGAATACTTGGAGGAATGCGGCTAGGAGGCTTGAGGAGGAGGTTAATCCTCCCCGTGTTTAAGAAGATCCTCCACTTGAAGAGGGGGTTAATGTTGAGCAAGTTCTGGCCAACCCTCAACCCTTGATGGATGGAGACATAAGGGCTCCCCTTCTCCAATTGGCTTAAGCCGCCACTCTCCAAGCTGAAGCTATGACGGCCCAAGCCAATTGGGAGGTTGTTCACCGAACCCCTCAACAAGTTTATACTATGGCTTCTCGACTAAGGGACTTCACTCGGATGAATTTGCCTACCTTCTACGGTTCTAGGGTTGATGAGGACCCTCAAGAGTTCATCGATGAGGTGTATAAGGTTCTTTTTGCTATGGGGTTTAGTTCAAGTGATAAGGACGAGTTAGTCACATATCAACTCAAGGATGTGGCTCAAACTTGGTATGTTCAATGGCGGGATAATCTTCCTCTTCGTGGTGGACCGGTTAAATAGGAGATTTTCAAAAAGGCATTTCTTGATCGATTCTTCCCTAGAGAGATGAGGGAGGCCAAAGTGGTGGAATTCATCTACCTTCGTCTAGGAGTTATGAGTGTTCTTGAGTATTCTATGAAGTTCACTAAATTGTCGAAATATGCTCCTTCCTTGGTTTCGGATCCTACGGATGAGATGAGCCGCTTTGCGACGGGAGTATCGGATGATCTACAAGAAGAATTTCATTCGGCCATGCTTCATGATAATATGAATATATCTTGGCTCATGGTACATGCTAGACATGTTGAAGAAGCTAGGGCTAGGAGAAAGGCAAGAGATGCTAAGAAGACAAGGTCTTTTGAAAGGGATTCTTCCAAGAGTAGGCTTGAGATTCAAGACAAGCCTAGGTTCAAAAAGAGGTTCTCAAATCAAGTTCCATCCAAGTTCCCTAAGAATCGTGATGATAAAAGGTCAAAGCAGAGAGCTCAAAATGGGAAAAGTGGTAATTCACCTATTGATAAGCCTACTTGTGGTGAGTGTGGAAAGAAGCATTTTGGTACTTGTCTCATTGGTACGGATAAATGCTTTAGTTGTGGTAAAGTTGGGCACAAGATTCGAGATTGTCCTAACATGAAGGGGCAAGAGAAGAGTGGTCAAGCAAGTGGTTCTAGTGATGCTCCAAAGAAGAACAACTTCTATACTCTTCGTACTAGGGGTGAGCAAGAGACCTCTCCGGATGTGGTGATTGGTATGTTACAAGTCTTTGCTATTGATGTTTATGATTTACTTGATCCGGGTGCTACTTTGTCTTTTGTTACTTCTCTTGTAGATAAAAAGTTTGATATTTTACCCGATGTCTTGCATGATCCTTTCTTAGTGTCTACACCGGTGGGTGAGTCGGTTGTTGCAAAGAGGGTTTATAGAAATTGTCCTATCATGTTGCCCAATAGAGTTTCTAATGTTGATCTAGTTGAACTAGATATGCTTGATTTTGATATTATTTTGTGTATGGATTGGTTGCATTCTTGTTTTACCACTATTGATTGTAGGACAAGGGTAGTGAGGTTGAATTTCCCAAATGAACCCGTTGTTGAGTGGAAGGGGTAAAGTTCTATTCCTAGAGGTCGTATCATTTCTTGTTTGAAGGCTTGCAAAATGATCTCTAAGGGCTGCCTATATCATATAGTGAGAGTCCAAGATCTTGACTATAAAAATCCTCCCATCGAGTTGGTACCTGTAGTGAGTGAATTTCCGGAGGTATTCCCTAATGACCTTTCCAGTATTCCTCCCGAACGGGAAATTGATTTTGGTATTGATTTTCTACCGTAAACGAACCCTATTTTGATTCCACCTTATCGAATGGCTCCGGCAGAATTGAAGGAGTTGAAGGAACAACTTAAATATTTGCTAGACAAGGGCTTTATAAGGCCTAGCATTTCTCCGTGGGGTGCTCCGGTCTTGTTCGTGTAGAAGAAAGATGGGTCCTTGAGAGTGTGTATTGATTATCGCCAAGTCAACAAAGTCACAATCAAGAACAAGTATCCTCTCCCTCGGATTGATGATTTATTTGATCAACTCCAAGGGGAAAGCTACTTCTCCAAAATAGATTTGAGGTAGGGCTATCACCAACTAAGGGTGAGAGGTGAGGATTTACCAAAGACGGCTTTTCGGACTCGTTATGGCCACTATGAATTTCTTGTTATGTCCTTTGGTCTCACTAATGATCTGGCGGCGTTCATGGACCTAATGAATAGAGTATTTCGAAGTTAGCTAGATTCATTTATCATTGTGTTCATTGACGACATCTTGGTATATTTGAAGAATGAAGGTGATCACATGGGTCATTTGAGGGTGGTATTGCAAACCCTTAAAGAGCATCAATTGTTTGCCAAGTATAGAAAATGCGAGTTTTGGTTGAGGTCGGTGGCATTTCTTGGTCACATCATCTCTAGTGAAGGAGTTGAGGTTGATCCAAGGAAAATGGAGGCGGTACGGAATTGGCCGAGACCATTGACTCCAACTGACATACGGAGTTTCTTGGGTCTTGCGAGTTATTATTGGAGGTTTGTGGATAGTTTTTCATCCATTGCATATCCTTTGACTACTTGGACCCAAAAGAGTAAGAAGTTTGAGTGGTCCAAAGCATGTGAAAAGATCTTCCAATTATTGAAAGATAGGCTTACTTCGGCTCCGGTGTTGACATTACCAGAGGGTACAAAAGGCTTTGTGGTTTATTGTGATTCATATCGTGTTGGTGTGGGGTGTGTGCTTATGCAACATGGGAAGGTTATTGCCTATGCTTCTAGGCAACTTAAGGTGCATGAGAGGAACTATCCCACTCATGACCTTGAGTTAGCGGCCATGGTGTTTGCTTTGATGATTTGGAGGCATTATTTGTATGGTGTCCATGTTGATGTTTTCACCGATCATAAAAGTCTCAAATATGTGTTTACCCAAAAGGAGTTGAATCTCCGACAAAGAAGATGGCTTGAATTATTGAAAAATTATGATATGAGTGTTCTTTATCATCCATGCAAGGCGAATGTTGTAGCGGATGCTCTAAGCCATTTGTCTATGGGTAGTGTTTCTCATGTTGATGAAGCGACAAGGGACCTAGTTAAAGAGGTTCGTCGATTGGCTAGATTGGGAGTTAGATCGAAGGGTTCTTCAAATGGTGGTGTGATGGTCCATTATAACTCCAAATCATCTTTGGTTGTTGAGGTGAAGTCTAAACAACACCTTGATAAACCATTAATGGAGTTGAAAGAATCGGTTCTTGGAAAGATTAATGAGTCCTTCTCCTTAGGGGGGGATGGTGTTTTGAGATATCAAGGGCAGTTGTGTGTTCCTAATGTTGATTATTTGAGGAACCGTATCATTGAGGAAGATCATGGGTCCCATTATTCCATTCATCCGGGGTCAACAAAGATGTATCATGACCTTAGAGAGGTGTATTGGTGGGAAGGTTTGAAAAGGGACATAGCGGAGATTGTTGCTAAGTTTCCAAATTGCCAACAAGTGAAAGCCAAGCATCTAAAACCGGGTGGCTTACTACAAGAAATCAAAATTCCTACATGGAAGTGGGAAAACATCAATATGGATTTTGTGGTAGGTATGCCTAAGACCCAAAAAGGGTATGACTCCATTTGGGTGGTGGTTAATAGGTTGACCAAGTCCGCTCATTTCATTCCCGTGAAGGCTACTTATTCGGCGGATGATTATGCTAAGATCTTTATATATGTGATTTTGTGTCGCCATGGTATTCCGTTATCCATCATATCGTATAGGGGTGCACAATTCACATATAGGTTTTGGAGGTCATTTCAAGAAGGGTTGGGTACTAAGGTGAAGTTGAGTACCGCTTTTCATCCTCAAACGGATGGTCAAGAGGAACGTACTATTCAAACCCTTGAGGATATGCTTAGACCTTGTTTCATTCATTTCAAAGGGAGTTGGGATAAGAACTTGCCTTTAGTAGAGTTCGCTTATAATAATAGTTTTAATTCATCCATTTGCATGGCTCTCTATGAAGCCTTGTATGGTAGGAGGTGTAGGTCTCCTATTGTGTGGTTTGAAGTTTAAGAGTCCTCAATTCTTGGTCCCAACATGATCTATAAGACATTGGAGAAAGTTCATATAATAAGGAATCGGTTGCAAATGGCCTATAGTCGGCAAAAGTCCTATGCCGATAATAGGAGAAGGGATCTTGAGTTTGAGGAAGGTGACAAAGTGTATTTGAAGATTTCTCCTATGAAAGGGGTTGTTAGATTTGTAAAGAAAGGGAAGTTGAGCCCTCGTTATGTGGGTCACTATGAGATCTTACAAAGGGTTTGTAAGGTGGCCTATGAGTTGAGGTTGCCAAGTGAATTGGCTTCGGTTCATCCGGTCTTTCATGTTTCCATGCTTAAGAAGTGTGTGGTTGATCCCGAGTCTATGCTTCCTATTAAGGGCCTTGGGGTAAAGGTTAGCCTCTCTTATGAGGAGGTTCCGGTCCAAATTCTTGATAGACAAGTTAAAAGGTTGAGGAACAAAGAGGTTGTATCTGTAAAAGTGTTATGGAGGAACCACTTAGTTGAGGGTGCTACATGGGAAGCCGAGGATGACATGAAGTCCCGATATCCTCATATTTTTTATAATTGAGGTTAGTCATTCTTTTTAATAGTTTAAATATAATTAGGAATTGAAGTCTTTTGATTTTTGGGTGAAGAAATGCAAAAGTTGAATTTTCAAAATATGCGCAGTAACATTACAGTGAATTGCCAGTGATTTGCTTCCAAAAATGTGTAATTTTGTTTTGGCTTGTTTTGAGTCATGTTGTGCATTTTGACATGTTTAGTCTTTATGAAATGTTTACGATCATGTTGATAAGTTGAATTTGAATCTAATTGACTCATGTTTGTCATGATGAGCTCAAATGGTTGTTGTGAGAAGGAAGTACCTCATGAGGTGATGTTGAGTCTCATACTTGTTAATTGAAGTTTTGAATTGCCTTGATTGAAATGATATGTGTTGTGTTGTATTGAAATGATGTTGGTTGGGCTGCTAGTCTTGAGTCTATTCCTTCCTTGAAAAGAATTTTAGTGTCATTCGGGGACGAATGTTCCTAGGGGGGGATAACGTAACATTTCGAAAATGTAAGACGTGTTGTTAAGCCTAACATAGGTGTCGGTAAGTATAGACACTATTTTTAAGGTTATTTTCATGCAAAAATAGATCACTTAGGAAGTTTTGGAACCTAAATGTTTAAGAACGTCCAAGACGTCCGAAAGTTGGTCCATGGAGGTGCTAGTGTGCCTTGGCCTATTTGACTAGTTTTTAAGAGTCAGAATTTAACGAAATCTGGTAAAAGTATGTGTAACACGTGTTAGGGATGTTTCAAGGTTGAACGTTCAGGTATGACTCCCCAAGGGCCAACCAAGGGCCCTTGAGGAGGACCCTAGTGTTGAAAGCAACACTGCTTGGCAGTGTGCCATCGACGGCAAAGAAGACAGGCCATTTGTGGAAAAATGGGGCGTCGATGCCTCCATTGTCCCATACTTAGCCATGTTGAGGAAACCCCTCTCCTGCAAAGTCTCTGAACTCAACGACAGAGTGCAAGACGAGAGGGGTAGAGCCCGTCGACTCACAGACGACCCGTCGTTCGAGGTCTCGTCTGTGAGGGTCGAGTTTGATGTATAATCTAAGATGGTTTCACATAATTAGTTAGAGGGTTAGGTGGTTTAATTAGGGGTTAAGGGAGTTTAATTAAGTTGATTTAAGACCCAATATAAATACTCCCAACCCTCATTATTCTAACACAACTCTAAAATACAAACTCTCTACCTTCTCTCTGCTTTCTCTCTCTATTGGAAGACTCCATTGAAGCTAAGTCTAGGAAGTGAATTGGGGGCTGGAAATGGGTGGATTCAACTTCAATTTCTCATCAAAACATTAAGTTATGGGATCTCTTCACCTTTGAGACCTCTTTCCTCAAAGGGTGAATTCATCCAAATTGATTTAAAAAGTTAGTGATTTCTAATGGGTTTCATCCAATTCCGAAATTGATGTTATGGATTGAGTTGTTGATGTTTCTTTTAGGATAATATTAGTTGATTAACATGTATTCTAATTTAATTGAAGTGATAGATTATGGTCTTGCCTAAATTGAAGAACATGTTTCCAAGTCCTTAACCCTAGGTTGTGTTCTTGACTTAGATTGTAAATTGTTCATTCAATTGACTTTCTTAGGGGTTGAATCACTGGTATATGATGTTAATGTGCTGTTTATTAACCAATTAGGATTATAATTAGTCTTTCATGCTAGTTCTTTATAGGTGATCTAGGGTATGATGAGTTGACTAAATCCTAAGCTTTGATCTACTATTGAATTGTGAAGTAGTGACTCTTCTATACTTGTGATTACATTGGTTATTGAATTGTGGTGATTTTATGACCTAATTGGGTTGAAGTAAGTGTTGATAGTAAGACCTTGATGATGGTGAAATTGTTAAGAAGACTTGGTAAGTCTTGTGACCTTATCCATTGTTTAAATTATTGTTAGTTGTGGTTAAGTAATGATGATTGTATTGGAGCATATTTGTATAGGATTTATAGGTTTGTATGATGTTGAATTGAAATGTCTTTGTATGGTTGTGAGGTTGATTAAGATGTAAAGTAATAAGGGTGATGATGATTACCAAATGTCCTTTATTATTGAAAGGCTATAACGTGTTAAACTTACTTATGAGAGTTGTGATGAAAGGCTTTTACTCATGAAATTCCTATTCAGCTATTATGATAATGATTATATAAGGGCTAAACCCTATGACCTAAATTAAGTTATGATTGGTAAATAAATATTAAAGACATTTCAATAAAGGACTAGCTTTAGCACCGAGTGATCTTGTATGTGAGAGGGTGACATTTTTTCACATAGGGAAGGTAGGGTTCACTACGGTTGTCACGGATTGGATAGCGTCATTACCCAAATAGGGTGTAGAGTGATATTTCCTATGATTCCCCAAATTCCATAACTATGTTGACACCATAGGAATACTAGCTAGTGGATCCACCTAGAAAGCTACGTTTACGTTAGGTATTACCTTGGCCGGTAGATCACCTTCCATAGGTGTAAGGTTATGACACTGGATTCCACATTAGCTCATGTGGTCTATGTTGGTTAAGGCAAGTGTTCCCAAAACTAAAATGAAGTAATGATGTATATGCTAACTAAGGTGACTTGAAAGGTTAGACTTAACTTAGGTAGGGGTATGGGACTCTACCTAACTCTTGCACTAGTTTTCCTTGGTAGAAGCTTTAGGAGGTCAATATTATGTATGTAAATGATTATGAAAGGTAAATTACTTTATATGATGATTATGATGCTTATATACAGGCAATTGGTTCTTGTTGACTAAAGTATGAACTTATATATGATGAAGTTCATATTATGTAAAGTAAGTTACCATTTGTCATTCTTGTTTGGTTAGTTGATTAAGTAAGGTTATGGGGATTTACTTGGTCATTGCACTTGTGGCTTTAAAAGGGTTATGTATGGTTGTCTTTCTTTACTAGTTCACATGATTAACTGTTATTCATAATTGTAATATGATTACTTGATGTTAGGGTTATGTGAGATTATGGGTTCAAATATGTAATATGCATATTATTGCTTTGACTTGGTTAAGCATGTTTAGTTAGTTGGTCTAGTTGTTTATTGTGCATAAACTTAAGTGGCATGATTTTAGCTAAATGTCCGTTTTTAGCATGTTTGGTTGTTATATGTGCATATGGTCTCATACTTAGTACATGTGGCGTACTAACCCCATTTTCTCCCTTTTTCCCAAACACTTTAGGTTCCGGTCATTGAGGTTTGGTTCGAGGCGATTGAAAAGAAGGCTTGGATACTCTTATCATCCAAGTGGTAGGTCCTCATTTTCCCGAGGATGATGCCGAAATTCTACCTACGGATTGTTTAGCTATTATGAAACTTATGTTGACTCTATGTTCCATTTGAAGACAAAGTTGTATAAAGCCTATATGTGGCTTACTTTTATTGTTGTAGGGCTATGGCCATGTTGTATTGTCATTTTAGATGGTTTATGAGATGAGACGGATTTTATGACTCAAATTCTATCCTATATATGTGTATGAAATAAAAGTAGAAGACTAAGTAATCTTCATATATGAACCGGTCTATGTACACTCGATATTATATTATTATGTGTATGTAGAGGTCTATATAAACCTCTAATTTGATATAGTTAAAAACTTTTAATTTTTCCACATATTTTAGCCAATGAATGTTATGATGAATGCTAAGAGGCTAGTCTTAGTCCTCAAAGAGGACGACGATACCGGTTACGTCTAGGGGGTGCTCCGCGGATGTGACATTTGGCTTAACGACACGTCTTGGATTTTCGAAGTGTTACACCATGTGTATGTGCTATAACTAGGAGAAGGTAGTTCCTCCTTGAACAAAACATAGCATGATAATGTCATATGTGACTCTAATAGTGTTATATCTAGAATGTGAGATTGTAGTTGATCTACATTAGGCATGATTTTTGTGCAACTAAGATATTTCTTAATTTCTCATGAATTGAAGTGTGGATTATGCCTATGTGTGCAATTGAAATCCATTGTATGTCTAACCTTGTGATGAGATAATGGGCTTACCTAAAGTTGGAGAAGGTAGTTTCTCCAAGTGGCAATGAGTATGAAGAAATATGTAAGCATGGAAAGAAATTGTAAGAGTAATACATGATTGAATATGTTGCTTTAATTATGATTATACGAAGTTGATGTTCCTTTTATGTTTTGTGTATTGACTATTATGTGATAAAATGTTTAATTTTGTGGGCTGCTATGTGGGTCATTGAGTCCTTGAGAGTGTTTTAAGGTTCTAAGTGTGATTCAAAGATGAATTTTCCCATGTGGTGGATATTGTCAAGACCCTTAAAGTGAACCAAGGTAGCTAGAGACTCAGATGTGCCTATGAAGGTTAATAACATATTAATAAGGTGTTTTAGAGATTTTATAGGTTATTTAAAGTGGTTTTGAGGTCAAACGTCCAAGAACGTCTAAGACGTTCCAAAGTTAGTCTCTAGACGTGCTTGTGTGTTCTAGTGAGCCTTTGCATTTTTTACGTTTTGGTTTAAGTTCATATTTATTGGAGAGGTTATTAAATCTAGACTAACTTATTTGGGGTCCAAACGTCCGGGCACGTATCCCCAAGGACAACCCAAAGGGTCCGTGAGGAGGACCCAAAAACAGGCAGTACACTACCTTGGTAGTGTCCAATTGATGACTTGAAAATGACTGCTCGTGGCGAGGTTGAAGCCCTGTCGATGAGGTCCTTTGATCCACACTTAGGTGTGGGACCTTAAGCCCCCAAATTTCCCTCTCTAACAAAAATGACGGAGGTGCAGTAAGGGCCATTGTCCCATCAACGGTCCGTCAACTGCCCTCGTTGCTTGGAACCTACATGCTGTCAAGAAACACCGCCATGCTAGGGGTGAATTGGGAAATTCACCCCACGTACTAATTAATATATGGGTGGTTAGTTTATATTTTTTTAGTTATTTTAAGTCACTTTATGATCCTTAACTCCAAATTAGAATTTCACTCTTCCAAATCAATTCTTCCCTCCCAAATATGAAAACTCCAAAACCTCCATTGAAGACCAAGCTCAAGAACAACCCATGGAGATGGATCTCAAGTGCATTCTTCTCCAAATTTCATGGCTTCTATTTTAAAAAGGTATGGTAACCCTTCATACTTAGTTAATCTTCCATCTAAGGAGTATTTTCAATGGTTTTTCAAACATGATTCTAAAGTAAAAAATCTTATCTTTCAATCTAGCCATGGGGTCATTGTCAATGTGATTTCAGAAGCATTATAACGATGATTATATGGTTAATCAATGGTTGTAACATGATTTTCAATCAATTTCCATGAAGAACCCATGATTTCTTTAATCCTTAAAAAAAAACTTTGATATGGGTCTTGTGATCTTGATTAGATGATGATTAGATTGTGTTTACATTGTAATGAATTGCTTGGTTCGATATTCCTTTATGTCAATTGACTATGAATTTTTCAGAATTGATCATGATGATCATAGATTGGAGATTTGGTACGTTAACCTATGTTCCTCTATTTACCATAGTCTGATTAATGAATTGTGTTGATTTGTATGGTCCACTTATGGTGGTTGTGTTTACATTCTTTAGCATTTTTATGTGTTGTGATCATGACCTTGAAGGCATTAGATGCAAGATAAATTGATATAGTGATTTCTTGTTTATGATTTTGATGGGTGTAACCCTTTGTTCTAGTATCATGCTCTAAGTGAATTGATGTTATGTGAAGTTATATGTATAGACTTCCACACTAGTTGCATGATCTTGGTGTGAGGATGATGTTTTATATATGTGGAGGATCTTTTTACGGTAAGGTGTGGTCTATATTTCTAATGGTGATGAACACTCTTTGTGGCATGACCCCTATCTATGATATCCCTATATGAATGTGTGATCATAGTATGTTAGGAATTTTCTATTCTAATGTTGAATATGTTCTTGCCTATGGTGTAATGTGACTATATGTAGTCTATCGTCTTTAATACTCTGTATGTGTATAACTTGGGGCTTGAGGAAGTTTGTACATGTGATGTGATCTTTAGAGGGTAGTTCCCTCAATACTATCTTATAGTTATTAAGTGATCATGTTGACCAATGTACATACACACACTTCATGCATATCTATGAGTAGGGTTGATTCATGATGACTAAGAAAATGATACTTCTGATATGCACCATTTCTTATTTATATGTTGTAAAATATATGATTAATGAAGTTATGAACATGTGTTCCTAGAGGTGTTTACCTATGATATGAACTAATTGAGTTATGACTAAGTATATTAAATGAATGAGTATTTCTATGATGTCATGAAGTATGTGTCCTTATGTCTAGTGACAAATGAAAGTATTATGACTTGATGAACATGTTATGTCGAGTCTATGGTGACTTCTTAGGAACACTTTGTGTAAATAGTATTATGGGATACAACCAACACATTGCAATAGTGTGACTTGGGGGTTGTCTTAGGTGATGGCTATTCTGTGAAGCTTATGTCTCATGATGTGCTTATTACTCTATGAATATATGTGGTTGTGTTGATAAATTATATCTATGAAAGATTATCTTAGGTGACCTCAAGGTGATACATTGTACGAATTATTACTTGAGGGTTGCTTAAGGAAGGATGTGAAAGTAAAAGAGAAGTAATGTGTTGTATGTAACGAATGTTCCTCAAAATGTGTTAAGTGGATTATGTGTATTATGAATTGTATCCATGTCTACTTTATGCAAATGAACTATATTGTTTTAGTATGACAATGTTCATGAAGTTTACTAAAAAGATATGATGCATGATTTTTAACTAAATGTTCTCTTTAAATGAATGTTTTTGCATCGTTGGCATGCTTAGTGCATTCTTGTACTAATACCATTCTTCTTCATCTTTTTACACAAAGTGTAGGTGGTCGAGGGCTAGAGGATGTCTCCTAAGTGAAGAGCTTAGATTGATCTCCCAAGATCGAGGAAAGGGATCCTTATGTTTCATGGATTTCCTATATCAAGTTCTTATTTAACTTTATGTTATAGTTAGATTATTATTTATGATGTTAAGGGTCGTGTCCCTATTCCACTCTATATATGTTCAGTCTGAGATGTAAAAAGAGTCTTAGAGTCTAACTAAGTATTATGATATTTTTATATATTTTAAGTGATGTTCTAACATATGACGTGCTATGAAATTTTTAAAATTTTCTGCTATTTTTACCATAATGTGATTAGTAAATGCTAAGAGGCTTGTCTTAGACCTCTGATACGTCGACGATGCCGTGTTACCTCTGTGAGGTGCTCCCAGGTCGTGACACACCTAAGGGAAGTTTCTTAGTGTAGGTGAGGGTATGTGACTTTACCTATGCACTGCAAAAATATCTCTTGAATGGAGTTCTAGGAAGGAGTTCTATATGTATATTTATATGTATATGTATATGTCTCTTATGCATGACATTATGGTTTTGACCTACTTGTTATGATAATAGGCATTGTATGGATCGTACGGTTTCTATATGATGAGGTCTTACTTTATATGCATAATGTTGGTCTTATTGGCTATATGATTAAGGTCTTACATAATATGCATGAAGTTGGTTATACTTGTCAAGTTGATGTATGAATTAAATGATAATACTTGTGGTCTTTTTTTGGGTTTACTTGGTATGTGTTAGGTTATGGGGATTCACATGTACATTGCACTAGTAGGTATATCTTGGGATTATTAGTGGTCAAATTATGTATTAAGGAAATGAATTCTGAATATGCTAATGTTGACTAGTGCCTCATTGTGATGGTATTTGTATTGTTGACTTGCATGTTATATTGGAATGAGTCTTATATGTGGCTCATGAAGTATGTAGGGTCATATGTGAAATATGTGTCTCATGATATGTTATGCTTACATGAATGTATATGTTTCAATTCATGAAGGTAATATGAATGTTCACCTTGATGACCTTAAGGTGATGCTTGAGTGTTGATAGTGGAATGGGACACTATTTATGCATTGCACCAAGTATTAATAAAGGGTTACATTGGGGGTAAAGGAGTTAAGGTAAAAGAAACATAATTCTATGAAATGTTCAATGTGCCTTATAATATGTGGCTTTATGTGATGTTCTGACTATTATACATGTATATATGGAGTATGTGAACTATATGATACTTGTTCTAGTAATGTTCATGAAGGTTTACTAAAAGACATGATGCATGGTTTATAAAAAAATGTCCTCTTTAAATGGTTTTTGCATAGTTGACATACTTGGTGCATTCTTGTGTTAATACCATTCTTCTTCATCTTTTTACACAATATGTAGGTTGTCATTGCTAGAGATCTCACTTAATGTGAAGGTCTTGATAGATGTTTCCCAAGCTCAAAAAGGGATCCTTAAGATTCAAGGATTTCCTATGTCAAGTTCTTATTCAAAGTTATGTTATTGTTAGATTATCATTTTATGTTGTTAAGGTTTGTGTCCCTATTCTATTCTATATGTGTTTAGTCTAAGATGGCAAAAGAGACTTAAGAGTCTTACAATGTATTATGACCTATTTTATGTTTATATGAAGTGATGTTTCTATCATATGATGTGCTATGAAAAGTTTGAATTTTACCGCTAAATTTCCTATGACTATGTGATAAATGATGACTATGGGATTATATAATACCTCCGAGATATCAAGTACGCAATGTTATTTCAAGGGGGTGCTCCCCGATTATGACATGGGCCATAATGGAACCAGCTAATTATGGCTTCTAATATGTCAACCAATATATTGTGCACCAATATTGACTTAAGTGGAGACTTTCCTAGTGGCTTATCTTTCTTTTATGCGGAGTAGGAAGCATAAAACTCCCGAGTCATCTCCTCACTTTAATTCCTTGGGCTCTTTCGAACTATTGCTTGAACGAACTTATAAATGAACCCTTTCCCTTTATCCTAACTATGAATTTGTATTGTTTATGACTAGAGTGGTTGGGATTGGTTATGTTATTGAGTATTTCACTATACTATTGGATGATTGTTATGAATTGAGTGTAAGTTCTTGATGAAGATTCTTGGAAGCAATAGGTAAGTATTTTAAAGTCATTATTACTTTATTACGTTCAAGTTCGCCTATAAATAATTTTGCTATTCAATTGAAGTATGTTTGATATTGATATGCATATATGTTGAGCTATGAATATGTTAAATGTGGGATCATGGTAAGGATATGATAATACAAGGTTGATGATGTCCTCTTGTATGCCTTACACAATATGATTATGATATGTTAATCTCACTAATAAAGGGTTGTGATGAGATGAAATTCGCATCCTAAACCTAATGAGATAATGATCATGTTTATACAAGGAGGTAATCTCCCATGGCCAATGATGATATTATGATATATGATAACTTAAAGTCAATTCAAAAAGGGACTTTAGCTTAGCACCCAGTGAACTAGATATGAGAGGTGTCCCTTCCCAAGTTTCAAGGTAGGTTCACTATGACTCTCATGAGATAGAGGCTGCCATGTAATGTGGAACAATGGGTCTCTAATATATCTCCTAGTTCTTGAACTATGTTTCCTCAATAAGAATACTAGCTAGTGGATCAACCTAGAAATCTATGTTCATGTTTTGGTTCTACCTTGGCAAGTAGACCACCTTCTTTCAGTGTGGGGTTTCGTGACACCGGATTGCATGTTTAGCTTACATGGTCAAATGTAGGTTAAGACAATTGTTCCCTCATATAAAATGAAAGACTAAAGTAAATGGACAATTACTAGGGTGACTTGAGGAGTCTACTAAGTAAAGGTAGGGGTACAGACTCTACCTAGACATTGTACAAGTTGATTCTAAGGTAAGTCCTAGGTGATTGTTCTCATGGAACATTATAACATGAAATGCATAACGCTTATGATATATGATGTTGTTCTAATATGATTTTGTCTATGTTGATTAACATGTTATTGGTTTATGTTATTATATGTGGTGATGACTACTTATGATATAAGTTGTATGAAGAAAAGTATTACTTATGGTCTCCTATCTTGTTTACTTGATTATGTAGGGTTACGGGGCTTCACATGATCATTTCACTTGTAGGCTTGGGATGGGATTATTGGTATGTGTGTTTTATGTTATGTAGATATGAACTATTGAAAATGAAATGCTAATATGTCTTTATGATGATATGTCTTTGGTTATGATCATGTTTTATGTTATTGTGATCCTTATCTTGTATATGGTCTATTTTGTGTGCATTAAAGGCTTTCAAATGCCTTAGCATTCTTTCTAAAGAAATGGTCATTTTCATGCATGTCTTTAAATGTTTTATGTGCATATACTCATACTTAGTACATGTGCCATACTAACCCATATACTTTATATAAATACAAATGTAGGAACCGGCCATTGAAGATTAAGAAGGTCAATTGAAGAAGCTTGGAACCCCTTTCTCAAAGTGTTAATAAGTCCTCATGTTTGGGGATTCTTTCTTTTCTTTATTCTAGCCATGAAAATTGTAGTAGTTTAAGAAATACTCTTTTATTACTTTTATCATTTGGATTATATTTTAGTAAGTCATATATGGCATATTGATATTGTATTGGCTATGTCCAAGATTTATACTCTTTAGATGGTTTTTATGTGAGACAGGTTTTACACCATCGTATGTATGCTGATCATGTTGCTAAAATAGAAGCCTAAGCAAACTTCAATATCTGATATGCGAGAAGTCTAAGTATACTTCACTTAGTATATGAAAAAGTTTTTAATTTTCCGCGTTTTTTAACCAATGATATGTTATGACGAATGCTAAGGGCTTGTTTGAGTCCTCTTCTAGGACGACGATGTCGGTTACGACTGCGGGGTGCTCCCCGGTCGTGAAAAACTTAGTATTAGAGCATGAGATTAAATAACCTAGTGTCAATGTCTCACTAAACCAAATTTATATAGTGTCTTGTTCACGGTTGTGAAGTGCGCCATAGTTATGAATGAGATTCTATGTGATGATTATGAAAATTCTCTTTTTTTGGTAATCCTATGTTGTGCCTCTTGAGATTTGACACTATATTTCTTTTAGCATCATGCCCTTTCTTGTGGTTATAGGTAATGAACACAAGAATGACAACCGCTAGAAGAGTGGAAGTAGATGTTGCTAATTCGGGAACTACTTCCCAAGGCAATTGAGTTCCTCTTCAAGAGCAAGTTGTTGTGCATGATCAAGTTTCGGTCAATCCTCCAGCCATGACGGATATGTAGGTAAGGGTAGCCCTTATCCAAATGGGCCAAGTAATCACTACTAGGGCTTAAGCTATTACGGCACAAGCTCACCTGGAGCATCTACCCCGAGAGAACCAACATGTTAGTACTATAGCTACCCGTTTGAAAGATTTTACGAGGATAAATCTGCCATGTTCTTTGGATTCAAGTTTAATGAAGACCCCCAAGACTTCCTTGATGAGGTCTATATGATTTTGTTTTCTATGGGGGTGAGTCTTACTGAAAAAGCCGAGGTTGTTGTCTATCAACTCAAGGACGTGGCTCAGACATGGTACTATCAATGAAAGGATAGTCAGACTTTAAGAGGTTGTCCCGCAACATGGTAGATCTTCAAAATGGCCTTTCGTGATAGGTTTTCCGAAGGGTGCAAAGGGAAGCTAAGGTAGCGAAGTTCATCAATCTTTGTCAAGGAGGTATGAGTGTTAAGGAATACTCCTTAAAGTTTATTAAGTTGACCAAATATTCTTCTTCTTTGGTTTCGAATGATAGGGATGAAATGAGCCGTCATATAACGGGCGTGTCCAAAGATCTTAAAAAAGTATGTCGTGCAGCCATGCTTCATGAAAACAAGGATCTTTCTAGGCTGATGGTTCAAGCAAAACAAGTAGAGGGGAGTTGTCTAAGGAAGAAGAATAGAGAAACCAAGAAGGCAAGGTCTTTTGTAAGTGATTCTTCTAAGCATAGGGATGATATTCCAGACAAGCCTATGTTCAAGAAGAGGTTTTCAAACCAAGTTCCTTCAAATTTCTCCAAGACTCGCAATGATAGGGTGTCTAATTAACCCTTAATATCAAAAGGGGAGAAATGTTTATTCACCAAGAGAAAGACCAACTTGTTGAAAGTGTGTTAAGAAACATGTAGGTAAATGCCTTGTTGAACAAATTGTTGCTATGGTTGTGGTAAAAGTGGTCATATGGTGAAATATTGTCCTAATATTAACAGTCAAGGAAAGAGGAATAGACAAGTTCAATCAAGCGGTCCAAGCTCTGAAGCTCCAAAATGGATCCGCTTTTATGCACTCAAGGCTAGGGGTGAACAACAGGGCTCTTCGGATGTAGTTATCGGTATATTAGAAGTTTTCTTCATTAAGGTTTATTCTTTACTTTATCCCGGTGCTAACCTTTCTTTTGTTACAGCTTTGTTAGCTATGTATACCCCATGTTTTGATTGAACCCTTTTTGGTTTGTATTCCAATGGGTAACTCGGTAGTTGCAAATAGAGTCTATAGGAAATGTGGTGTAATGCTGCCCAACAGAGCTACTCCTGTTGACTTGGTAGAACTTGACATGTTTGATATTGATATTACTTTGTGTATGGATTGGCTTCGTGCTTGTTTTGATTCAATAGATTGTAGAACGAGGGTAGTGAAGTTTCCATATCAAAATGAACCCATTTTAGAGTGGAAGGGGGGGGATTCTATGGAAAGGTGTCAAATCATTTCTTTCTTGAAGGCTTTTAAGATGATAGTCAAGGGTTTTCTATACTGTGCAGAGAGGGTTAAAGATATAGAATATGAAACTTCTCCCATTGAATCGGTCCCAGTAGTGAGGGAATTCCCAGAGGTTATTCCTGATGACCTTCCCAGAGTTCCTCTCGAATGGGAAATTTACTTATTACCGGATATGAACCCCATTTCAATTCCTCTATATCGGATGGATCCGGCCGAATTGAAAGAGTTGAAGGTCCAACTCAAAGCTTTACTTGACAAGGGTTTCATTCAACCTAGTATTTCTCCATGGTGTGCTCCGGTCTTTTTTGTGAAGAAGAAGGATGGATCCCTCAGGATATACATTGATTATCGTCAACTCAATAAAGTCACCATAGACAACAAGTATCCTCTCCGTCGGATTTATTATCTATTTGATCAACTACAAGGTGCTAGATACTTTTCCAAGATTTACTTAAAGTCGGTTTATCACCAGCTTAGGGTGAGAGAAGAAGATGTTCCCCCAGCAGCCTTTCAAACTAGATATGCTCACTATGAATTTCTAGTGAGTCCTTTTGGGTTAACAAATGCCCCAGCGGCGTTTATTGACCTAATGAATATAGTTTTATGAGATTATATCGACTCATTTATGATTGTGTTCATTGATGATATTTTGATATACTCCAAGAATGAAAATGAGCATGAGTGTCATTTGAGGTTGGCCTTGAAAGTACTCAAGAAATACCAACTTTATGCAAAATTTAGCAGGTGTGAATTTTGGTTGAGGTCAGTTGATTTTCTTGGCCATGTTATCTGTGCTGAGGTTTAAGAGGTCGATCCGAAGAAGACAGATGCGGTTAGAAATAGTCCAAGACCTTTGACTCCCTTCGACATAAGAAGTTTCTTGGGTCTAGATGGGTACTATAGAAGGTTTGTTGACGGATTTACATCTATTGCTTCTCCTTTGAATGATTTGACTCAAAGGAAGGTGAAGTTTGAGTGGTCGAAAGCTTGTGAAAAAGGTTTTCAAGATTGGAAAGATAAGCTTACCTCCGTGTCACATTCGGGGAGCACCCCTTGGGCGTAACCGGCGTTGTCGTCATGTTTGAGCACTAAGACTATCCTCTTAGTTTACATCATTCAATTCATATGTTAAAATGTGGAAAAATATAAAACTTTTCATTACTTGTACATTGAGGCTTTAATAGACCTCTACATACACATAATATTCATATCGAGTATATATAGACCCTTCGTATAGGAAGATTACATAGTTTTCTACTTTTATGGCACATAGATATATAAGATATAATATAGTCTCAAATATATGTCTCATCTCATAACAATCTACCAAGAGTATAAAAAATTGGGCCTAGATCATACATAACCGTAATAAAGCCATATATAGGCTATACAATGTTTAGTACACAAATGAAACGAAAGAACATATGTGTCTTAAAACTAGAACAACTTCAGAAGCTTGACATTGGAATTGCCCTCTAAAAGTGAGGACCTACCCAACTTGGATGAGTAAGATTCGAAGTCTTTCATCAAAGTCGTCTCAAAATCCCTTCAACGACCGTAACCTAAAATGTTGGGGGAAAAGGGAGAAAATGGGGTTAGTACATCACATGTACTAAGTGTGAGACCATATGCACATATAATATCATATCATGCTAAAAAGGGACATTTCATTAAAGCATGCAATTTACTTTGAAAAGCCTTATGCAAATTCAATAAGACCATACCAATAAATAAAACACATTCATCAAATCAAGACCATGTTCATCATACTAAGTCTAAAAAAACAAATCATGCATACTAACATACTTGAACATACAATCAAGAAAACTCTATCATCAAGCTTTAACCTGAAAGATCATAGATAAGAGTTCATTACAACATAACCAAGGCAACACATTACCCATGAACCGTCTTTAAGTCAACAAGTGCAATGACCAAGCGAAGCCCCATAACGTTACTCAATCAAGTAACCAACAAGAACCATGAATAATATCCAACTTCACATAACATACCATTTAAGAGTACATATCATCATGTTCATAAGTGAAATCAACCATCATGTAGTATCATTAATATGCAAGATCATCATATACATATCATATACCATTATAAGCATATGCATATATAAGAACATCCTCCTAAGACTTCCCGCAAGGCTAACTAGTGCAATGTTTAGGTAGAGTCCCAAACCCCTACCTAGGGTATGTTAAACCGCTTAGGTTATCCTAGTTAGTGTTCATTCTATTAGTTCATTTCACCATTTGGGAACATCTTGCCTTAACCGACATAGACCACGTGAACTAATGTGGAATTCGGTGTCATTGAACCCTACATCGAAGGAAGGCGGACTACTTGCCAAGGT
Organism: Solanum sitiens; assembly: GCA_016801875.1. Taxonomy (NCBI): domain Eukaryota; kingdom Viridiplantae; phylum Streptophyta; class Magnoliopsida; order Solanales; family Solanaceae; genus Solanum; species Solanum sitiens. Next base: position 479,018 of record JABWTJ010000121.1, on the reverse strand, counting down.
AGTACATAAACATGAACATAGCAACTACGTGGATCCACTTGCTAATATTCCTATGGGGGAAACATAGTTCAAGAACTCAGAGATATAGTTGGGACCCTCTTTATGCTACATGCATTATGGTCTCCAATCTCAAGATTACATTAGTGATCCTACCTTCCCTATATGGGAAGAGACACTCCTAACTCTAGTTCACTCGGTCCTAAGCTAGAGTCCCATTTTGAAATGTCTTTAAGACTTTATTATCAATCATAACTCAATAGTAATTACATAAGTACTTTCCTTTCATTACAAATCATACATGTGAGGTTAGTACATTTACATAATCACTCATGATCAGGCACATTGGTAAGTTATCACCATACTTATAACATTTACATATTAGACAACACCTCATAAACAATAGTCAACACATTTCAATTCAACATCATACAAACCCTATCAATCTTAATATAAGGTACACTTCAATACAACATCATCACTTAATCTCAAGTAACCATAATTGAAGTAAAGAGTAGAGATCACAAGACTTACCACATCTCCTTCACAAGCCATCATCCATGGTTTTACCCTCAACCATTCAATTCAACCCAATAATGGGTATAACATTATCATAAAATAGTAATTAACACAATAACAAGATCAATTGAATCATCACTATCCCAATTAACTTCAACTCATAACCTAGGGTTAGGAGAATAAGGTTCATCATGAAATCTTGAAGAAATAGATCCAATTCCAACAATAGATTACCGTAGGTAGTCTATGAATGAATTAGAATAGATAAAACAAGTTTAATGATCAATTAATACTTCCATTCCCATCAATTTACAATCAAGACCCAAGATTAGGGGAATTGGGGAAAGAAACATGATAAACATGAAATTCAATCAATTAACATCAATTAACCAACAATCTATACCTAATTAGTCATAAGTAATCACAATTAATTAAGATCAATCATCAATTTGAAGTTTAGAAGAAAACCCATTAGTATAGAAAAACCCTTGGAATTGGGTGTTTAGAAATAAACTTTGAGAGGACCTCTTGGGGAAAGAAATACCAAGAGTGAAGAACTCATAAATTGATGAAGATTAATCCACGAAATTGAAGTGAAATCCTAGTGCAATTGGACATATTCTTCAAGCTTTGTTCTTCCTTCAATGGAGAATGAATAGAGAGAGAAACTAGAGAGGTGAGAGCTTTTGGGTTTTGATTTGAGGATTCAATTTGAGTGAGTAAATATGAGAGTAAACTAATTGGAAATAAATATATTGACCCACCATGAAATACCCAAAAGACCCATCACTTAAGATGACCCTTTAATGAAGTCAAACTTCAAATCAAAATTTCAGATTTTCGTCAAGGAACAAATCCGCAAGGCAGAGCTGTTCCCGCATGATTTTCCAATTTAATTTTTGAGATAGTGAAGTCCTCTAACTGCCCGTGATGCGAACTTGAGATTTGACAAAAAGCCACCCAAGTCCGCGATGCGGAATTGTTTCACCTATGTGCATTTTGGTTGCTGCTTTGGCACCTTGCCAAACCAAGTTTGGGGTCCTTTCCTAGACCCCTAAGGCGACTCTTGGGGAATCGCAATTGGATGTTTTTACTCTATATATTACCTATTTAAAGTAATTTTACAAGTTTTATACTTCATACACCACTCCTAAACCTTTCTGAAACCTAAGGATGTCACACTAGTTAAATTTAGCTAGTTTGTGGACCTCATGGATGTTCCTTGATGTCATGACTCTAAAACATCTTGGATGAATTTTAAACATTAATTTAGGTCTTAGAAATGTATTATCAACATAAGATACACTTGGAAGGCTCTATCTTAGGTCTTGAACTTTTTGAGTGTAACATTGTCACCCCCTTAGGAACATTCGTCCCCGACTGACACTAAAATCTTTTGGAAGGAAGGGATATACTCAAGACTAGAAGCCAAATCACAACATGATTTACAACTCAATCATGGTATTTTTACTCATAGAAATTCAAAAACTTCAATTACCACACATAAGGCTCAAAATCACATTATAAGGAATTCCCTTCTCAAAACAACATGAGCTCAACTTACCATATATGAGTCAATTATGCGTAAACTCAACTTACCAACATTCTCAACATCATTTCATAAAGACTCACCATATCAAAATGCACAACACAACTAAAAACAAAAGGATTTACAATTTTTCCAAGTCAAAATGAACACTTCATTGTGCTTCACGGTAACATAAGCATTGTTGCAAGACTTCACCAAAAATCAAAGCAACTTCAAATTTAGTCGTTATTTTCATTTGCTAATATCCAGGGAGTACCCCTTAGAAGAAACATGGTGTACTTGACCTCTCGTAGGTCTTGTGAAAGCCCATAGTTATCATTCGTCACATTGTCATAGGAAATATAGAGGAAAATTTAAAACTTTTGATAGCACATCATATGCTAGAAACTTTACTTCATATATATATAAAACATAAGTCATAATACATATTTAGACCTTAAGTCTCTTTGTCATCCTAGACTCAACAACATTAGAGTACATTAGGGATATGACCATTAAGACATAAAACATATGTACAAATTTATAAACTTTACAGTAAAGACTTAACATAGGAATCCTTGGACTTAAGAATTCCTTTTCTTGAGCTTGGGAATCACATATCAAGCTCCTCAATCATATAGGCATCCTCTATTAATCCATAACCTACACTTTTTGTAAAAAGTATAGAAGAATGGAGTTAATACAAGAATGCACTAAGTAGGACAACCATGCAAAAATATGCATATTAAAGGGACATTTTCTTTAAATCATACTTCATGCCTTTTTGAGTAAATCTTCATAAAACCTTTATTCAATAGAATTTATATAATTCAAATACTTAATATAAACATATTCAAAGGCCAAACATTACATAAGATCATATATAGAATTCAAGCAATAATTCAGATCACTTTACAGTGAGCTCCTTTACCTTAACAGTGAACCCTTTTCTTTTAACTCAGCAACCTCCCAAGTAACCCTCTAGTAATACTTCATGAAATGTATCACCTTAAGGCCACAAATAAACCATACATACAATCTACACAATGAAACACATACCATCATAAAATTATAGTACAACATAGACATATTTAATCCAAGACTATAAGGGCATTACAATGAACTCCTAGTCATTATGCACATATACTTATTTTACTTCACATAGAACCTTATAACACCTTACTCATAATCCCAATCTTAATCTACTAGTGCAATGTACATGTGAAGACCCATAATCTCCCATATACTTAATAAACCCTTCATGAGACCAGAAGCCTTAAGACTTCATACACCAACAAGTAAGTGAAGGCAATTTCATTCATGTCAATACAAGACCTTCAGCATATAGTCATTAAGACCAACATAGTGCATATAAGGATAAGATCACATCATATAGACTCATACCATGCACATCTTCATAGCAAGTAGATCAATACTACAAAGTCATGCATAAGAAACATATACATAGTGACATGCATTAGAACACCTTCCTGGGACTTCCCTCAAGATCCACTTGTGCAATGTATACGTGAAGTCCCATACCCCCACCTACAGTAAGCAACTAACCTTAGGTTATCCTATTTAGGGTCCTTACTTTATTTCCATTGTCCATTTTACATTAGGGAAACTATAGCCTTAACCTACACTAAGACCATGGATGCCAAACATGGTATGTGGTGTTTTAGAGCCTTACAGCAATGGAAGGTGTTCCTACCTAGCGAAGGTAGAACAATAACACACATCCTAGCATCCTAAGTGAATTCACTTTGCTAGATTCTATGTGGCAAGCATAGTTATGGAACTAAGAGATTGGTATGATCCCTCTACGTGGCATTTGGCAATTGGGGCCTCCTATCATGAGAAAACATGGTTGAACCTTCCTCAAAGGGAAGTCACGACCTCATGTCGATCCATAGGTGAGTATTCCTCTAAGGAAAGTCAACACTCTATAACGAACAAATGGTGAATCTTCCTCTAAGGGAAGTCAACACCTCTCATTGTCAAGTTCACTCGGTGCTAAGCTAAGTTCCCATTATTTAAAAGCCTTTATTACTTTATTTCATAAAACATAGGCTTAGGATATTTGTTCCTCATATGCTTATATAATATTCAAGCACTTATCTAGTTTTAGAGTAATCTTGGGCACACCTTTCAAGGCCCCTCTATTTAGTAGATCATCATCCCTTTATGTGTACTTATATGTGAGCAAACCTTTCACATAACACATAAATGTCACACATGTTCGTATATCAATGCATATGTATGTAAGTGTAACTCTATGAGCCATTCTTACAAGTAACACTTTAAAACACTATGCATATTCATATTTTATCATCTCATATACGTAACATCATAGCATGTAAATCATATTCATAACATGCCCATGCATCCATTTTTCATGTACATAGAAACACATCTAAGAACTATCCTATCTAGGTACACATGTGCAATGCAGAGACAAGGTCCCATACCCTTGCCCAGACTTGTACACACCTATCAAGTCATCCTAGTTAAGGAAACACATATCATAATTTAATAGGCATAATCTTAACATGCATAGTAGTAGATACTAGTGAATATGAGAACTACCTTTGATTTAGACACCATGACTTATACTAATTGTAAGCATGCATGTAAAGTGATGATGTGTGTGAGTTGGTCAACACGATCACCTAATAGCTATCAATAACACATTGAGGTAGACACCCTCTTAGACCACACAACACATTCAGCATAGAAGACAAGTCAACTTCATATTACACTTAAGACTCCTAGCTATGGTTATTCATGAATTCATTTAGGGGTACATCGGTAAGGGATCCTTTAGCCATTTTAACTTATCAATGGCAGCACCTAAATTTTACCCTAACATAAATATACACATGCTTATACAATAGGCATACAAGATATATCACAACTAGAATAGGAAAATAGGCATAGACTACACATAGTGTAAACATCTTAATCACACACTCATAATTCATCAATTTGCCTTAAAGGCCATGTCAACACATATTCAATGACAATAAAGTAACCACCACCACCATAAGTCAATCATATCACACAATGCCATACAAGGCTTCATCAAACTACAATACTATAAGAAAAGTAGACGAGAAAAGCATTCTTACCAATTTCTCACCCATTGGTCATCATTGATCAATACACCTTGTTTATAAACAATACATATATAGGGAATTAGATATGTACTTTAATCATAAAATAAACCATGTACAAGTCGCAATAAGATCATACTATAACATGATACAAGGCATCACATATATACTAGAAAATATGGTGTTATAAATCATCAACTAACTTCCCTAGTTTAGTTCATCAATCATATTGCATCATAAATATAAGTTTAAAGTAGTATTTAAAGAAATCATTGCCCCGATGATATCCTACTACAATTTCCAATAAGCTCGAGATCACTATATTTAGGCTTCATGTTAGGAATTCATTGAAGGTGAACTAAATTAGGTTAATTCTATTCAAACTATCATGCATTTATTCATATTGAATTTATTACATATAATTCATAATTACATAACATCATAGGTAGTAGCTAACCATTACTTTAACATAATTTAATCTCACCATAAACATGCTAGAATCATCAATCTATAGGTTATAACATATATGTCAATCCAAACCAAGATTCCCTTGATTTGATCACAAGGGTTCATACCCAAAATTAACCATTAACATCAATATAAGGCAGTAGTTAAGGATGACATAACCTAGACACAAGCCTAAAATAATTGGATTCCTCATTTATACAATTAAGGACCAACGTTACAGTGAACTCCTAGAATTCTAAATTAGGCATGTTCAATTCCTTATACATTGATCCACATGGATCCTTAATCATAAATTCATTATCAATTCATTAAATAACAGTAGATATAACCATTTCAATGTAATAGAATCACAAATCTACCAATAACAAACTATGATCACAATGCCCATGCAGGGGCTAATTTGATTTTGGGAAGGGACATGGGTTCATCATGCAATTTGATTAAAATAACGTTAAAACCAATACGTTAACATAAATTCATCATGATTTAAACATTTAAAACATTTTTAGAAAGAACCCATGGCTAGATTGGAGAAGAAGAAGTTTGATCATGAAATCTATTTTGAAAATTTGAGATTAACTCTCCAAGTGAAAGGTTACTTAGAGATGAAGGATAACCAAACCTTTCTCTAGTTGAAAACCTCTAAAAATTGATTATGAAACCATAGGAATCCAAGCTTCAAGTTGTTCTTGAGCTTCACCAATAATGGAGGTTTCTAGGGAGAATATTTTTTGAAGGAAAGTCTAATTTGTGTAAAAGGGATTGGGAATGAGTTGATCACGTTTTAGATCATTTATATACACCCAAAAATATCTAAATAAACCTATTATAGTCAAGTAAGTACTTGGGGTGAATTTCCCATTCACCCCATTAATGAAACAGTCCCTAGGAAGTAACTGCAGGCCATTATCGACGGGCACCATTGACGGCTAGTAAGTCCATCGACGGGCCATCTGTGGCTTCAGTCGATTAGACCTTGGCCTGTTCTTTGGTGTATCATTGCCCAGGATAAGTGTCCATCGATGAGACCTCACCAACGGTCCGTTGTGCAACCAATTGGGTGTCATTTTATTCAGTCGATTGACACTACCAAGGCATTGTCTCGACAACCCTTGGGTCCTTCTTGTGGGACCTTTTGTAGGGCTCTTGGTAAGTCATACCGGGTAGCTTATGTCACATCCGAGGAGCACCCCCTAGAAGTAACATGGCATACTTGACCTCTCGGTGGACTTATACAATCCTATAGTTATCATTCATTGCATTGTCATAGTAAATGTAGAAGAAAATATAAAACTTTTCATAGCACAGCATATGCTAGACACTTCACTTAATTTATATATAAAACATAATTCATAAAACATATTTAGACATTAAGTCTCTTTGCCATCATATTAAAGGGACATTTTCTTTAAATCATACTTCATGCCTTTTTGAGTAAATCTTCATAAAACCTTTATTCAATAGAATTTATATAATTCAAATACTTCATATAAACATATTCAAAGAGCAAACATTACATAAGATCATATATAGCATTCAAGCAATAATTCAGATCACTTTACAGTGAGCTCCTTTACCTTAACAGTGAACCCTTTTTCTTTTAACTCAGCAACCTCCCAAGTAACCCTCTAGTAATACTTCATGAAATGTATCACCTTAAGGCCACAAAGAAACCATACATACAATCTACACGATGAAACACATACCATCATAAAAGTATTGTACAACATAGACATATTTAATCCAAGACTATAAGGGCATTACAATGAACTCCTAGTCATTATGCACATATACTTATTTTACTTCACATGGAACCTTATAACACCTTACTCATAATCCGAATCTTAATCTACTAGTGCAATGTACATGTGAAGCCCCATAACCTCCCATATACTTAATAAACCCTTCATGAGACCACAAGCCTTAAGACTTCATACATCAACAAGTAAGTGAAGGCAATTTCATTCATGTCAATACAAGACATTCATCATATAGTCATTAAGACCAACATAGTCCATATATGTATAAGACCACGTTGTATAGACTCATACCATTCACATCTTCATAACAAGTAGACCAATACTATGAAGTCATGCATAAGGAACATATACATAGTGACATGCAGTAGAACACCTTCCTGGGACTTCCCTCAAGAGCCACTTGTTCAATGTATAGGTGAAGTCCCATACCCCCACCTACACATGGGTGAAACTTCATCAAAGGAAGTCACCACCTCATGTGGATCCATAGGTGAGTATTCCTCTAAGGAAGTCAACACTCTATAAGGAACAAATGGTGAATATTCCTCTAAGGGAAGTCAACACCTCTAATTGACAAGTTAACTCGGTGCTAAGCTAAGTTCCCTTTATTTAAAATCCATTATTACATTATTTCATAAAACATAGGCTTAGGTATTTGTTACTCATATTCTTATAGAATATTCAAGCACCTATCTAGTTTTAGAGTAATCTTGGGCACACCTTTCAAGGCCCCTCCATTTACTAGATCATCATTCATGTGTGTGTGTACTTATATGTGAGCAAACCTTTCACATAAAACATAAATGTCACACATGTTCATATATCAATGCGTATGTATGTAAATGTAACTCTATGACCAATTCTTTCATATAACACTTCAAGACACTATGTATATTCATATTTCATCATCTCATAAACTTAACATTATAGCATGTAAATCATATTCATAACATGCCCATACATTCATTTTTCATTTTCATAGAAACCAAACCTAGGAATTATCCTATCAAGGTACACATGTGCAATGCATAGACAATGATCCAAACCCTTGCAAACACTAGTACACCTATCAAGTCATCCTAGTTAAGGAAACACATATCATACTTTCATAGGCATAAGCTTAACATGCATAATAGTATATACTAGTGAATATGAGAACTACCTTTCGTTTAGACACCATGACTTATACTACTTGTAAGCATGCATGTAAAGTAAGGATGTATGTGAGTTAGTCAACATGATAACCTAATAGCTATCAACAACACATTGAGGTAGCCACCCTCTTAGACCATAATACACTTTCAAGGATAGACCACATAACACATTTAGCATTGAAGACAAGTCAACTTCATATTACACTTAAGACTCCTAGATTTGGGTATTCATGCATTCACTTAGGGGTACATAGGTAAGGGATCCTTTAACCTTTTTAACTTATCAATGGAAGCACCTATATTTTACCCTAACATAACTATACACATGCTTATACAATATCCATACAACCTATATCACAACTAGCATAGGAAAATAGGCATACACTTCACATAGTGTAATCATAATAACCACACACTCATATATTCATCAATTTGCCTTCAAGGCCATGTATAGTCAACATATATACAATGACAAAAGTAACTACCGCCACCATAAGTGGACCATACCACACAATGCCACAAAAGTCTTCATCAACTACAACACTATAAGAAAAGTAGAGGAGATAAGCATTCTTACCAATTCCTAACCCTTTGATCATCATTGATCAATACACCTTGTTTATCAACAATTAATATATAGGGCAGTAGATATATGTACTTAAATTATAAAAGAAACCATGTACAAGTCGCCACAAGATCATACTATAACATAATACAAGGCATCACATATATACTAGAAAATATGGAGTTATACATCATTAACTAACTTCCCTAGTTTTGTTCATTAATCATCTTGTATCATTAATATAAGTTTAAGGCAGTAGCTAAAGAAATCATACCCTATATTATATCCTACTACAATTTCCAATAATCTCAGATCACTGTAATCAAGCTTCATGTTAGGAATTCATGGAAGGTGAACTAACTTAGGTTAATCCGATTCAAACTATCATGCATTGATTCATATTGAATTGTAAGACCCCCAAAATGAGTTAGGGTGTCTAGAGACTAACATGTTTGTATTAAGTTTCTAAGGTACTAAAATGGATTATATTATGGTTTAGAGGCAATGTGTAATGTTTGAGGTGATTTGGCAGCCAAACGTCAAGGGACGGCCAAGACGTTTGATGATTAGTCACCTATGTGCCTCATGTGTCTATACGTGGTTATTATTGTATGTCATGAACTTGTTAAGTCTTAAAATGAGTTACAATAATATTTATAGACAGTATACGGAGTTTTGTGAAGTTTGGAGGTCAAAAGTTCAAGAACTTCCAAGACGTTCGAAAATTAGCCCTTGAGACGTACAAGTGTGTCTTGATGGGGCCTAGCATGTTTGGACGTGTTACATGTATTGTTTTTGGGTGAAACTGATGTGGGAGGTCTAAGACTTGTTAAGGTTTGTATTTACATTGGAAACGTCCGGGTTACACTTATAAAGGGCCCCGCAAAAGGGACACAAGAAGGACACAAGGCTGTCGAGACACTGCCTTGGGAGTGTCAATCGACGAGCTCTATGCACATCCCGTTGGTTAACTGATGCCCCGTCAATGGGAATACGTCAAAGTTAACTTATCCTGGGGAAGTATTGAACACATTACAGCCTCATAACCAATAGACGGAGGGCACAGAATGGCCCGTCGATGGACCAACGTCCAGTCGATTGGGTCCGTCGATGTAGGCTAGTGCAACTGCTGCCTGCGCACTGCCCACTTAAGGGGTGAATGGGAAATTCACCCAACGTCCTAAGCTGACTCTAAATGATTTATTTACCTATTTTTGGGTGTATTTAAGGTATCAAACACGTGAACAACCCATTCCCAATCTCTTTTAAACGAATTAAACCTTCCCCCCAAAACAAATTCTCTCTAACCCTTTGTTGTTGAACCTCAATAACAGCTTGTAGATTGGATTCTCATGGGTTATTCACCAATTTATAGAGTTTTTCAACTATAAAAAGGTATGATAATCCTTCATCTCCAAGTAACCTTTCACTTGGTGAGTTCTTGGCAAAGTTTTCAAAGAGATTTCATGATCAAACTTTTAATCTTTCAATCTATCCATGGATTCTTTCTAAAAACGTTTTTAATGGTTAAATCATGATGAATCCATGTTAATGTATTTTTTTTAACGTTAATTTGAATACAATTCCATTATGAACCCATGTCCCTTTCTAACTCGATTTAGCCCTTCCATGGGCATTGTGATCATGGCTTGTTAATGGTTGAATTGTGATTCTGTTATATTGAATTGTCTATATCTACTGTTATTTACGTAAATTAATGATTAATTGATGATGAAGGATCCATGTGGATCAATGTATGAAGGATTTAACATGACTAGTCTATGATCTATGTATTAACTGTAAGTTTGGCTTCATGATTGATTGTTGTAGGACTTTTGGTTATGTTAAGTTGTTTGTAGCTACTGTTTTAGGTTAATATCATGATTTAATTATGGATAGGAATATAGTATGATCGAAGTAAAGAGGAATTGGCATGAATTGATCTACTTTCTTCTAGCCTATAAAGTGAATATTGTAATGTATATGACATGATCTAAATATTAGGGTACATAAATCACGATTTCGTTTGAGTAATGATCTTTTTAGCTACTTCCCTACCTGTGTATTGTTGACAAATTGTTATTTATTATCAATTCAAGCGAATTGGGTTAAATATCCATTTTCTTCTACTTTTCTAGTATATAGGTGATGTATTGTATTAGATTTGTAATATGATCTTGTAGCGACTTGTACATGATTGTTTTATGATTATGGTACTTTAGCTACTGCACTATACTTGAATTATTGATGAAAGAGTAGTAATGGTCAATGATGACCAAAGTTTAAAGGATTGGTAAGAATTGCTCTACTCTTCTACTTCTCTATTTTTCTATAGTAATGTTGATGAAGCCTTGTATGGCATTGTGTGCTATGGTCCACTTATGGTGGTGGTGTTTACTTTATTGTCGTTATATATGTATTGACCATGGTCTTGAAGGCAAATTGATGAATATATGAATGAGTGGTTAGGATGATCACCTTATGTATAACTTGTGCTTAGTTTTCTTCTCTAGTTGTGAATCTAGGTTATGTTACTATTTTTATGAGCATGTAAATGGTTAGGTTAAAATCATGTGTAGTTGCTACCATTAATGAAGTGTTAAAGATTGATTTCCCTTACACATGTACCACTATGTGAAGGTGTAAATATCTAATGCTAGGAGTCTTAAGGTATAATATGAAGTTACCTTGCCTCCTATGCTAAGTTTTGTTGTATGGTCGATGCTTGAATATGTATTGTGGTCATAAGAGGGGGGCTGACTCAATATGTTGTTGATAGCCATTATGTGATCATAATTACCAATGTACACACATACCCTCACTCTACATGCATGCTTACAAGTGGTATAGGTCATGGTGTCTAAATGAAAGGTAGTTCTCATACTCACTAGTGTCTACTACTATGTATGTAAAGTATATGTATGTGAAGTATGTTATGTATTCCTTACTAGGATGACTTGATAGATGTAGTAGTGTGGGCAAGGGTATGGGACCCTGTTTATGCATTGCACATGTGTACCTTGATAGGATAGTTCCTAGGTTTGGTTTCTATGTACATGAAAAGGAATGTATGGGCATGTTATGAAAATTGTTTATATGATATGATGAAGTATGAATGTGCATAGTGTCTGAAAGTGTTGATATGAAAGGATTGCTCATATAGTTACACTTATGGACTTATGCATTGGTATATGAACATCTGTGACCTTTATGTGTTATGTGAAAGGTTTTCTCACATATATGTGTACACGCACATGAATGATGATCTAGTCAATAGAGGAGCCTTGAAATGAGTGCTCAAGTGTATCCTTAACTAGATAATGCTAATACATATGCTATGTCCATGCGAAAGGATTTCTCACATGATTTTGGTTGATGAACTCTAATGTATGACCTATGAGCTAAGCATATGAGGGGATGACTCTCCTAAGCCTAATTTTATAAAGTAATGTTAATAAAGGCTATAGTTTCCCTACAGTAAAATGGACAATGGATGTAAAGTAAGGAACCTACCTAGGATAACCTAAGGGTAGTTGCTTAGTGTAGGTGGGGGTATGGGACTTCACCTATGCATTGCACAAGTGTCTCTTGAGGTAAGTCCTAGGAAGGTGTTCTAATGCATGTGTTTATGTACATGTTCCTTATGCATGAATTTGTAGTATTGGTCTACTTGTTGTGATGAAATGCATGGTTTGAGCCTATATTAAGTGGTCTTCATGTACATGCTTAATGTTGGCCTTAATGACTATATGATGAAGGTTGTTGACATAAATGAGGTTGTTTTCACTTATTATTTTGATGTATAAATTGAATGTTAAGGTTTGTGGTCTCATGAAGGTTTTACTAAGTATATGTGGAGTTATGGGACTTCACATGTGCATTGCACTTGTAGACTAAGATTGGGGTCATGAACAAGGTCTTATAATGGTGTATAACAAAAGAAGTAAATATATGTGTAAATTGATTTAGATCACTGTAAAGCAAAAGGAGTCTTGACTTACATGTGTCTTTGATGGGTTATACTTGTATGATGCTATGTATTGGCTTGTGTGTGTTGTATGTATGTTTTTCCTTGTAACCTTAAGGTGATGCATTGAACCAAGTATCACTAAATGGTTACTTGGGAGGTTGATGAGTTAAAAGAAAAATGAGTCACTGTTAAGGCAAAGGAGCTTACTGTAAAGTGACCTCAATTATGGCTTAAATTATATATATGATCTTATGTAATGTTTGGACTTTGAATATGTTTAGATGATGTATGTGAATGATATAAATTCTATTGGATAAAAGTTTTATGAAGATTTACACAAAAAGGCATGAAGTGTGATTTCAAGAAAACGACCCTTTTAAATGCATGTTTTTGCATGGTTGTCATATTAGTGCATTCACTAATTCCATTCTTCTATACTTTTTACACAAAGTGTAGGTTATGTATGCTTAAAGTATGTCTATTTGATTGAGGATCTTTATATGTGATTCCCAAGCTCAAGGAAATGAATCCTTAAGTTCAAGGATCGTCCACTTAAGTTACTGTAAAGTTTTATAAGTTGTATACTTATGTATTATGTCTTAAGGGCCGTGTCCCTAAAGTACTCTTATGATATTTAGTCTAGGATGTAAATGATACTTAAGTATGTATAATGACTTATGTTTTATATATATATGAAGTGAACTTTCTAGCATATGATGTGCAATGAAAAGTTTTAAATTTTTCCGCTAAATTTACTATGACAATGCGATGAATGATAACTATGGGATTTTTTAAGACCTCCGATAGGTCAAGTACACCATGTTAGTTCTAGGTGGTGCTCCCCGTGTGTGAAAAACGTGGTATTAGAGCATCTGGTTCGTAAAGTGGTTTTATGTTCTAAAAGTCTCGTATTGCCACGTCTAGTAGAATATCGTGTTCATTGGTGGTGAGTTGCGACATCATCAAATGATATTAGAGGCTATAAGACGATAGAGTTTCCCTTCTTCATCATTCTCATATTGTGCCATAGAACTTAACTCTATAATATCTCTCTCTTATGCTTTCTTGTCTGGTGGTCTTTTAGATGTGATTACTTGGATGAGATAGTACTACATGCTTGAGGGAGAAAAAGATGATTTTTGATGTTATATTGGTTTTATGGTTTGATGAGTATGTGTGAAGGTGAAGTTTTGCATGTTTTTTCATGATGTGATGCCAATTATGGCTAAATATGAGATTTATGTGAAATAACATGTTATGTTGAGAAAAGTATGTCATGATATGATTAAAGCATGTTAGAAGTTATTATGGTTAAAATTAGTTTCTTTTGTAATGATGTGTTACTATATGGTTTTACATGATGGTAGCCTAAGATTATGATTTGAGCTTGAAATGCTTAGTGACTACCTATGGGAGCATGCTACCCTAAGAATATTTGTTTAAAAGTGTCCAACGTTTTCCCTTTGTTTATTTGTGGTCCTTGATAAGTTGCCTAGAATAGATTGTAGTTCTTGGTATAATCTTGATCCTAGGTGTGAAGGTAGTATGCATGTTTATATAGGTTGAGTTGGTAAAGTTTGGTATCTCATATTGTCATGCTTCCCCAACAATTGCCTAAATGTTGCATTTTTGGAATTTTGAAGCATGTTCACTGTAATGCTAGACATCTTACTGTATGATTTTTGGGAAATTAACTAAACTGTTCTTTGATTGGGAGTTGTTGAAATATGTATATAATTGATGCGTATGATCATGATAATGAATGTAAAAAGGATATTTGCTATTTTGAATGAAGAATGAGAGTCTTATGGCATGATGAGTCGTAGATTTGTTTCTAACTTCTTATTGTGTTTTGAGTCCAATGATGTTGTGGAAATGATGTTTCCCCTAGAATTGAGGGTAGTATTCTTATCTTGTCCATCCAACCAAAAAACTTCTCTAACGTCATTGTACATCATTTGGTAGGTGCATTATGACTAGGTAATTACTAAGAGATAGTACTTTTTCATACGTCCCTTATATTGAACTTATTCTATGTGAACAAATGCTAGCACCGAGTAACTATGTTATGGTTTGTAGCTCTACCTAAGAAGAAGACTAGAGTACAATGTACCTCTACTTGAGAATGAGACTAGAGTACATAAAAGACCTTGATATTCCTTAACCATGTGCCTACATGGGATGTATCCTAGTTCTACCCTTGGCAAGTAGAACACCCTCCATCGGAGTAGGGTAAACTCCGGATTCCATGCCTAGCTAGTATGGTCTATGTCGGTTATTGCCTATTCTCATCATGTGGGATACATACTAGTGTTGGATAAGTTCTAGGAAGTTTTGGTAGTGGAATGGGACGCTATCTAGACATTGAACGACTAGAATTTGAAGATGTTAGCATGTGAGTCCGTAGGTCTTTCCAAGATAATTATGTGAAGTCTATAATGAATTAAATGTCTTCTAATTGACTTAATGAACGATCACGACTTTAGCTAACGTATGAGGAATAGAATGTGCTCTCTCTAGGGTAGCTTTGAGGGTTTCTTAGGTAAGCTTGAAGAGGATGTATGGGAGGTCTCTTCTTGTCCTACTTAGGTGAATCTTAGAGTAACCTTAGGTGGGGAGTTAATGAAAGGAAAAAGGTATTGATCTTATCTTAGGATAACCTTTGTTGAGAAGAATGCAAGTTAAAAGAGGTTACTGTAAAGTTGAACTTAGTTCACTGTAATGTTCTTCAATATTTGATAAAATGCTTATGTGATGTCTTGTATGTTTCTAAGGTGTTAAATGTTGTGCTTATACTTATACTATGATGTTTTCATCAAAAAGAGCATGTTTTATATGAATGTCCGTTTTTCATGATTTTATGCATTACGTCATACTTTGTACAAGTGCTTGTACTAATTCCATACATTTTGTCTATCTCTAAAGGTGTAGGTGGCGTTTGAAAGGAGTCCCGAAGTTGAAGCTTGGATTAATATTACTTCAAGCAAAGAGTTTTGTATGTCCTCACTACATCCGAGGACATTTTGATGTTTAGCTTTCTTTATTAAAAGTATTGTAATAGACTTAGCTATTTTCTATATTCATATGTCTAAGATTGTGACTTTGAGACTTAGCCTTTCATTATGTTTTTCTATAAAAGAGATATTTTGAAATATTCTTATTTCGTATGAAAAGTTTTAATTCCGCACTATTTTTCATACATGTATGCAATGAATGGTATGAAAGGGCTTGTCTTCGACCTTAGAGAGGTCGACGACACTGGTCCCAATCCGAGATTGCACCCTAACTTATAGGGTGTGGTTTCGGGATGTTACAAGCTTGGTATCTGAGCATAAGGTTATGAAGTAGTATTAGGAATCAAAAAGTCTCAAAAAGCCACGTCTAGTAGAGTCTTGACCATTGGTGTGACTCGCGACACATCTATGGGCGAGAGGCTATAGGACGATAGAGTTTCCCTTCTTTTCTGCTCCTATATCGTGCCATAGAGTAAAACGTTATAAGTGCTCTTTTCTTATGGTTTTCCTTGTGTTTTTATGAAGATGAATACGAGGAGGACACCGGCTAGGAGGGTTGAAGATAATGATGTGAATGAGGGGCTTCCTACCCGAGGTGGACATGTTCCACAAGTTGAGAAAGTTCCTCAAGGTGTTCAATGTGCTCAAGATGATCAAGTACCTATTGTGGAAGTAGATAATGAGGTTCCGATAGTTCCCCCAAAAATGTCTAATGGGGAGAATAGAGAGGCTCCCCTTACCCTAGCCCGCGCTATGACAACTCAAGTGAATAGAGACATTGGGCATAGGGTGAATTCTATGGAGAGTACTATGACCTCTAGATTGAGGGACTTTGTGAGGATGAATCCTCATACCTTCTTTGGTTCTAAGGTAGGAGAATATCCCCAAGATTTCTTGGATGAGGTGTATAAGATAGTGCATGCAATGGGAGTGACTTCTAGGAGAAAACGGAGTTAGCTTCATATCAATTGAAAGATGTTGCTCAAGTATGTTTTAATCAATGGAAGGATAGTAGACCGGTTGAATCAGGTCCCTTAGAGTGGGAATAGTTTAAGAAAGCATTCTTAGAAAGGTACTTTCATCGTGAGAAGAGGGAGGTTAAGATTGAGGAATTTATACACCTTAGGCAAGGTAGAATGAGTGTTGAGGAGTATTCCTTAAACTTTATCTTATTGTCTAAGTATGCTCCATCCTTGGTGTCTAACCCTAGGGATGATATGAGTAGGTTTTTGACCGATGTTTCGGATATGGTGAAGGAAGAATGTCGTACAGCCATGCTCCATGGTGACATGACTCTATCTAGGCTTATGGTGTACGCTCAATCCATTGAAAAGTCTAAACTTGGGAGGAGAAGTAGAGATGCTAAGAGGGGAAGAACTGATGAGCAAGTTCAACATAAGTTTAACAAGAGGGCTCCAAATCAGGATGGTTCTAGTGCACCTAATGAGAACCGTGAGAGAGGTGGTGGTTCCCAAATTGTTAAGCCTACTTGTGCTACTTGTGGAAAGAAGTACTTTGGGAAGTGTCTAGACGGTACTAGTGGGTGTTTTGATTGTGGGAAGGATGATCACAAGGTGAGAGATTGTCCTACTATTGTGTCTAGTGGAAGGGAAGCCAAGAAAGTTCCTCCTAATGTTCCGGATGGTGGTGCTCCAAAGAGGAATCGCTTATATGATCTCTGAGCCAAAGGAACAAAACCGAATGATGATGATAATGCCGGAAAGTTATAGTTTTCTCTCTTTAGTTAAATGAGTTCCTTCTAAGTAGGGGAGTATGGTGAGTAGTTGTGTTGTAGATTGTTGTCTTATCTCTCCTATTCAATTCAAGCTTGAGAGATAAAATGTCATAGTAGCATATTGCATGTTGCATTGTGTTTAGGAGTCTAAATGAAGTTGAAGTTCATTGATTCCTTGCATTGTTCATTTCATGAAGTTATGATTATGTTTTAAAGTGAGTTCATATGGTTTTATCTCTTATATTGTTGTGCTTCCATCATAAATTGCTTAAGAGTTGCATTGTTGGAAAATTGAGCATATTTCACTGTAAAGAAATTGGTGCTTACTGTAAAGGTTTTGGAAATTCGGTTAAATTGTTCTTTCATGAAAATGATCATGATGGGTATATAACTGATGTTTATGAGCATGATATTATGTGTAGAAGGAAAATTCCTCCTATATGAAATGAAAAGGGCGAGACTTATTGCATGATAAGTTGTTGAAGTAGTTCTATCTTCTTGTTGTGTTTGAGTCTCTTAAAGGTATGTGAAATTGATGTCTTCTCTTCATGCGTGTATTGTGTATTGTATACTGTGTTGTACGGTTATGAGCTGTTAGTATTTGAGTCTTAACCCTTAAAAGTGTTCAAATTGTGGCAAGTGTCATTCAGGGACGAATGTTCCTAACGGGGGGACAATGTAACATTCCAGAAAATGTACTTGTCTACTGAAGAGTCTATTAGGTTTTAAGAATATGTATTGGGATACATAGGCATCCCAATGCCCAATATTGGTAATATTGGGCATGTTAGAGAATATTTGCTTAAGGGTGTTAGCCAATTTCTTTGTATTACCAAGTAACTTCAAATAAACATTGGTTCAAATGCCCCAATCCAAGCTTGTTTAGGAATTGTACCTGCAATGAAGACCCTAAGCTAAAATTATTGATTCTCAACTTAACACATTAGGTATGAGGCATCCAAGAGTCAAGCCTAGGTACCATAGCACATGATCAATTAAAATTATCATATAGATTAAGAAGTGCCCAAGGACATAGTGAGGATACTTGGACAAGAAGTGCGCAGCAACACATGTGCTAAACAGCCAGAGACTAGCACCAAGCCCAACCGAATTCGGTTAGGGCGGTTAGGGGGTAGGCGTTAGTCGGGTCAAACCACGTGGGGCCTAGCTTCCTAACCAACCCTAGACTCTAACTAACTTACCTAATTAACTAACTAACTTAGGATTAACTAAAATGAACTAACTAGTGTGCCCGAAATCCTAAGACCTAACCGGGTGACACTAGCCGAGTAACTAACTAAAAAAACATTCTAGTATCTAACCTAGGATGGTCCAAAGGGTTGGTTATGGTTCTAATGACTTAGGGGTAATTTATTAAATACCCTAGGTCACTTAATTAATTAAATTAGTAACTCTATTAATTAATTAAAAATCATGGTCAAACCCGAATTAGGCTAAGTCAAATGCTCTCCTATTTTTAGTCAATTTAGGAGGGGCGTTTTCGTAATTTAAGTGGAGGGTCCTTAGGGTTATTCATGGTACGATTATGTATTGATATTAGGTCAGTTTTAGACTACTTTTACACGTCCCAAATCAGACCACACGAAAATTCTCTCATCTCTCAAGAAAAACACTCTTTTCAAAACTCCATTGAAAAACTAGAAAAGCCTAAGGAAGAAAATGAAGGTTTCGAAGTTTCCAATCAGATTTTTGTAGATTCTTTATCTATAAGGTATGGTTATTCATCCTTGAAATCTCTTTCTTCAAGGAGTCAATTCCAATGATTTTCAAAGATGATCAAAAACATGATTTGTCCAATTTCATGATCTAGCAATGGGTTCTTGCATAAAAGGTTTTAAATCAATGTTTTAGAATTGAATTGATGTTAATAAAATGTTTTAAAGCTATAATTCTTATGAACCCATGCAAGCCATGAAAATTCCTATTTTGACTATTTTCTGGGTTAAGTGATCATGTCTCTATAACTTATGAATTAATGAGTAGTTTGTTATGGGCTTTCTAATGATGTAAGAATTGTATTCAATTGATGTCTAATTGTTCTTAGATTGTTAAATATATACTGAATTGACCTAGTTTCGTCTAGTATTATGATTTATACTTTGAATTGATATTCATGGCCATGGGTAAGGGCCTTATGGTATTGAATTGGATGATTTAGACATAGATTGAAGTGGTTAGAATGGATTGGTGGTACGCTTCCCTTATTCTCTTAATTTTATGTTAATTATACTTCAATTATGTTGTGAAGTATGATCATATTTATCTACATGTGATTAAGTGAACGTATGTGTTCTTCTATGGATATTAGGTTATCATGTTGGACTATGACTATGTGTTTATGTGTGTAGTCTTAAAGTTGATATATGATTATCCCTACTTGACTATATGAGTATATGTTGGGTATATTGATGATGTTATAGTAATGTATAGGATGACATAAAGATAATAACGGTCATTCCTAAGTGCTTCAAAGAATGATATGCTATATGTGCTAATGTGATTTAATGATGTGTCTTGCTTTGGTAGATTTATGTCCCTTACTTGATACATGTATATGATGAATATGAACATCTTGACATAGTAGGCTTAGGCACCTTTGTCTTGTATGTGTATGGATGACTGCTTAATGAAAGTCTAGGATCGGTAGACCTAATATGGTGCCCTTCTAAGCATGACTAATATGTGGAATCTTATATATAGAAAGAAGGTTAAGAATGAGCTATCCTTATAGACCATTGAATGCCATCCCTAGTGGACCTATCTTTGGTAGTTGCATTATCACTAGGTAATTACTAAGAGATGGTACCTTTTCATATGTCCCTTATATTTAACTTACTCTATGAGAACAAAGGCTAGCACCGAGTGAATATTTTATGGTTTGTAGCTCTACTTAAGAAGGAGACTAGAGTACAATGTTCCTCTACTTGAGAATGAGACTAGAGTACATAAAAGACCTTGATATTCCTTAACCATGTGCCTACATGGGATGTGTCCTAGTTCAACCCTTGGCAAGTAGAACACTCTCCATCGCAGTAGGGTAGACTCCGGATTCCATGCCTAGCTAGTATGGTCTATGTCCGTTATTGCCTATTCTCATCATGTGGGATAAATACTTTTGTTGGATAAGTTCTTGGAAGTTTAGGTAATAGAATGGGACGCTATCTAGACATTGCACGACTTGACTTTGAAGATGTTAGCATGTGAGTCCCTAGGTCTTTCCAAGACCATTATGTGAAATCTATAATTAATGAAATGTCTTCTAATTGACTTAATGAACGATCACGACTTTAGATAACGTATGAGGAATAGAATGTGCTCTATCTTGGGTAGCTTTGAGGGTTGCTTAGGTAAGCTTGAAGAGGATGTATGGGCGGTCTCTTCTTGTCCTACTTAGGTGAATCTTAGAGTAACCTTAGGTGGGGAGTTAATTAAAGGAAAAAGGGAATGTTCTTATCTTAGGATAACCTTTGGTGAGAAGAATGCAAGTTAAAAGAGATTACTGTAAAGTTGAACTTTGATAAAATGCTTATGTGATGTCTTGTATGTTTCTAAGGTGTTAAATGTTGTTCTTATGCTTATACTATGATGTTTTCAACAAAAACAGCATGTTTTATACGAATGTCCATTTTTCATGATTTTATGCATCACTCCATACTTAGTACAAGTGTTTGTACTAATTCCATACATTTTGTCTATCTATAATGGTGTAGGTGGCGTTTGAAAGGAGTCTCGTAGTTGAAGCTTGGATTAGTGTTCGTTCAAGCAAAGAGTTTGGTATGTCCTCACTAGATCTGAGGACATCTTGATGTTGAGTTTTCCTTATTTAAAGTATTGTAATAAACTTAGCTATTTTCTATATTCATATGTCTAAGATGGTGACTTTGAGACTTAGAATTTCATAATTGTTTTCTATAAAAGAGATATTTTGAAGTACTATTATTTCGTATGAAAAGTTTTTAATTCCGCACTACTTTTCATACATGTATGCGATGAATGATACGAAAGGGCTTGTCTTAGACGTCTGAGAGGTCGACGACGCCAATCGCAATTCGAGATTGCACCCTAACTTCTAGGGTGTGGTTTCGTGATGTGACATTGTAAATGGTTAAAAAAAGACCTAAAACCATTATAAACTCGTCCCCTAAAATACCCAAAATACCCCTCACTTAAAGGGTCTTTTTGTGAAATTAAATTGACTTAAAAACATCGCGGACGAATCTAAGAAGTGGCTGCACGTCGCGGGGCCAATTCTAATTCTTTTTTTGAAACTTTTGGTCAAGGACGTGAGCCTCGTGGACGCCCCATGTTGTTATGCCAAATTTTCCTAGCAACTGTTGTCTGCGCGACGTGCAAGGCGACTCCACATATTGGCTGTCGCAAGCTGCTTTTGCAGCTTGCTCGGCAATGTTTGTGTCCTTCTCAAGAACCCTTCGAATGGTCCTTCGGTAGTCGTTATCGTACGTTTGTACCTTTTTTACTACATTTTACCTATTTAATGTATTTTTAAGATTTTGGACTTCATTTGACACTCCCAAACCTTCACCAAACATAGGGACGTCTACTAGTTCAATTTAGCTAGTTTCCGGACGTCAGGGTCTTTCTTTGTCGTTTTTGCTCTACCCTTTTTTAATTGAGATTAATAAATTAATATAGGTCTAGAAATATCATTTTTAAACATTATTTTTTAGGCAAAGCTCTAGTCTAAGTAATGAAACTTCCAAAATGTTAAAGACATTCTTCCACCAAGTAATCAGACACGCCTGTAAGGAAACGACTCATCTCATCCCTTGGGTTAGACACCAAGGATGGAGCATATTTGGAAAATTTAGTAAATTTCAAGGACTATTCAAGGACACTCATACTTCCGTGATGAAGGTTTATGAATTCTTCTATTGTAGCTTTCCTCAACTCTCTAGGAAAGAACCTTTAAAGGAAATCCCTTTTAAAAATCTCCAAAGCCACCAGACCACTTTTTATAACCCTATTATCCCTCCATTGTGTGTACCATGTTTGGGCCACATCTTTGAGTTTATAGGCCATTAACTAGGCCTTCTCATTCGAAGTCACACCCACAGCAAGTAGGATATTATAGACCTCATCAAGAAAGTTTTGAGGGTCTTCATCCACTTTTGACCCGAAGAACATAGGAGAGTCCATCCATGTAAATTCTCTCAAACGAGAAGCCATAGTACTAGCATGTGAAGGCATACGGGGTCCAACCTCCCGATTCACTTGGGCCGTCATATCTTGGACATGAGAGGTGACGACATTAGCTTGAGAGGTCATGCTTCTGTCAATTTGAGAAAAGCCGACCTTATCTCTCCATCCGTCATAGGTTGATGAACAACCAGAACTTGATCACCCATAGGAACTTGCTCATGTGGAGGCACTTGATTATCTTGCGGAGAA
Source organism: Solanum sitiens (assembly GCA_016801875.1). Taxonomy (NCBI): domain Eukaryota; kingdom Viridiplantae; phylum Streptophyta; class Magnoliopsida; order Solanales; family Solanaceae; genus Solanum; species Solanum sitiens. Next base: position 455,762 of record JABWTJ010000121.1, on the reverse strand, counting down.
TCTTGGTTGTCATGAGCCTCCGCATTAGCATTCCCTTCTTCAGCCCTTGTTGCGGTTACCCTTCTAGTAGGCATACCTATAACCAAAATAAGAGGTTTAGGTGAAAGAACACATAATGTAAGACTCTAGAGGCACAACACAAGAGTACAAGAAGATGATAATTTCCTAAGCATCACATAGTCTCTCATTCATAAGTGTGGAGCGCTTCACAATTATGAATATCAATCTACATACACGTCATTTAATGAGATATCAATCCTAAATATATTCAACATGGATCTTATACCATGTTTGTCATATCCGGGGAGCGCCCACTAGACGTAACCAGCGTCGTCATCCTCGGAGAGGAATAAAACTAGCCTTTTAGCATTCGTCATTACATTTCATAGGTTAAAAAGTGCAAAAAAATTAAAACTATTCATATACTTCTATCTAATGAGGTTTACATAGACCTCTTGCTTACACATAATATATATAGGGAGTTTACTTAGACTCCTTGCATAAGAAGCTCACATAGGTTTCTACTTTTATGCCATATATACAATATACAACCTATAATATAATATGGATGTCCCATATAACACCATCTAAACTAAAATAGAACAATTCGGGCATAGCCCTTACGCAAATGTATAATTGACACTTAGGGCTTAAAAGAACATCTTGAACAATAAGAATGAAACAAGTGTCTTTAAACTATAGCAATGTAACATAGGTAGAATAGGAAAAAGAAATCATCCTCGAATCTTGAGGACCTACCCATGTTATATCCTTGAGTTTGTAAATAGCTATCTCGGCCTTCTCACTAGTAGTCAACCCCATAGAAAAAGGATCTTGTAGATTTAATCAATGAGCTCTTGGAGTTCTTCTTCAACATTGGAACCATAGAAAGTAGGGGGATTAATCCTAGTGAAGTCCCTCAAAAGGGAGGCCATGGTACCAACTTGTTTGTTTGCTCGGGGTACAACCTCCCGATTATCTTTGGTCGTCATAACTTTAGCTTGGGTAGTGGCGGCTTGTTCTTGAGTAGTAATGACTTGGTCCATGTGGAGAAGGGAAGAACTTATGTAACCATCCTTAAAATGAGGAGGATTGACGGGGGATTTGTCATCATTAACTTGTTCTTTAAGAGGAGGGACTTGATCATCATGGGGAGGAACTCCCGCATTGGCAATCTCTTTTTCAAGTCTTCGTGCGGCGTTCCGTGGAGTATTCATTGCCTATAATCACAATAAAAGGATTAGATGCTAAAAGAACGTAGAGTTAAACTCTAGAGGCACGATATTGGACTTCCAAGAAAGTGAGAGTTTCCTAAACATCTCATAGGTTCCTATTCATAAGTGTGGCGCGCTTCACAATTATGAGTAAGAATCTACATAGACGTGGCTGAAAGAGACATAAACTCAAAGATATTCAGCCTCATTCTCTGATACCAAGTTTGTCACATCCTTGAGTTGGTACGTAGCTAACTCGACCTTCTCACTAGTTGTTAACCCCATAGCATAAAGTATCTTGTAGATTTCATCAATGAACTCTTGGAGGGCTTCTTCAACCTTGGACCCATAGAAAGTAGGGGGATTCATCCTAGTGAATTCCCTCAAACGGGAGGCCATGGTACCAACATGTTGGTTTGTTCGGGGTACAACCTGCCGATTATGTTGGGCCATCATAGCTTGAGCTTGGTTAGTGGCGGCTTATGCTTGAGTAGTAATGGCTTGGGCCATGTGGAGAAGAGTAGTAATGGCTTGTGACGGGAGTTTCGGATGACTTGTAAGAAGAGTGTAATTCGGCTAAGCTACATGACAATATAAACATTTCTCATTTCGTGGTTCATGCTCAACAAGTGGAAGAGGCAACAGCTAAGAGAAAGAGTAGAGATGCCAAGAGGGCAAGGTCTTTTGAGGGTAGTTATTCAAAGGGTAGGCTTGATATCCAAGGTAAAGCAAGCTTCAAGAAGAAAGTTTCTAATCAAGTTCCTACTGAGTTCCCTAAGTCTCGTGATGATAGGGTGTCTAACCCTATGCATCAAAAGGAAAGAGGTCCTAGCTCACCAAACAAGAAGCAAACTTGTGGAAAGTGTGGCAAGAAACACTATGGTGATTGCCTTAAGGGGACGGATAATTGTTTTGGTTGTGGTAAAAGTGGGCACAAAGTTCGATATTGTCCAAATGTGAAGGGGCAAGACAAGGAGAGAGGGAAAGCAAGTGGTTCTAATGATGCTCCTAAGAAGAATCTCTTTTATTCTCTCCACTCTAGGGGTGAGCAAGAGACATCCCCCGATGTGGTTACCAATATGTTTAAAGTCTTTTCTATTGATGTATATTCTTTACTTGATCCCAGTGCTACCTTTTTATTTGTTACTCCTTTAGTAGCTAAAAAGTTTGACATTTTGCCTGATCTCTTGAATGAACCTTTTATGGTGTCTACACCGGTGGGTGAGTCAGTTGTTGAAAAAAGGGTGTATAGAAATTGTCCTATAATGTTGCCCAATAGAGTTACTTATGTTGAACTAGTAGAACTTGATATGCTTGATTTTGATGTCATATTGGGTATGGATTGGTGTTATGCTTGCTTTGCCTCCATTAATTGTAGAACGAGGCTGGTGAAGTTTAACTTTCCAAATTAGCCTGTCTTAGAGTGGAAGGGGAAAATTCTATTCCTAGAGATCATATCATCTCTTGTCTTAAACCTTGTAAAATGATCTCTAAAAGGTGCTTATACCATATAGTAAGAGTCCAAGATTTAAAATCCAAAATTCATCCCATTGAGTCGGTCGCCGTAGTGAGGGAATTTCCGGAGGTCTTTCCTAATGATCTTATCGGTATTCCTCCTTAATGAGAAATAGATTTTGGTAACGACTTGTTACCGGATACAAATCCCATATCAACTCCTCCTTATCGGATGGCTTTGACTGAATTGAAATAGTTGAATGTTCAACTCAAAGATTTACTAGACAAAGGCTTCATTAGACCTAGTATTTCTCTATGGGGTGCTCCGGTTTTGTATCTGAAGAAGAAGGATGGGTCCTTTATAATGTGCATCAATTATTGCCAACTCAATAAAGTGACTATCAAGAACAAGTATCCTCTCCCTCGGATTGACGACTTGTTTGATCAACTCCAAGGGGTAAGCTACTTTTCTAAGATTGAATTTAGATCGGGGTATCACCAACTTATGGTGAGAGGTGAGGATATAGCAAAAATGGCATTTTGGACTAGATATGGTCATTATGAGTTCTTAGTAATGTCCTTTGGTCTTACTGATGCCCGACGACATTTATGGATCTTATGAATAGGGTGTTTCAAACTTACCTAGATTCATTTGTCATTGTCTTCATTGACGACATCTTGGTATATTCGAAGAATACGCATGAACACATGAATCATTTGAGAGTGGTATTGCAAGTATTTAAAGAACACAAATGTAACAACCCTAAAATGGATAAGATAAGAAATGTTTAATGTGTCAAGAATGCCTATGATTAGACAAGGGTTCACACGGATTGATGCGCTTAGAACCAGACCTCGAAACCCTTGCTACAGCCAAGCCAACTAACTTGGGGAGTTATTTGAGCTTGTAAAGGTTGGGTCCAACCATGTAGGGCTATCGAATACGAAGATTTACTCGAATGAGTCTTTACCAGACTTAAAAAGGGAAATCATAGTTTTGAAGGGTCTAGGGGTAAAATAGTCTTTTTCCAGGCTAAGGGTAGTATCATAATTACCCTAAATATATAATTAATTATTTAATTAATAAGGTGGAGGGGTAATTTGGGGAGAGAGGGCCGAAAATTGGCTCTTGAAGTGAAGTCTTGCTCCACCCGGGTTCGAACCTAGGTGGAAGCAATGAATTAAATGTGTTTTTAATTTAAGTTGGTAAATTAATGTAATTAATTTATATTTATTATTTATTAGCTGATTTAAAATAAAAGGAAATCAGATTTTTAATAATTAAATAAAACCTTATTTGACTAAGTCTTAAACTAGACTCCTAAGCCTAAGAAAACTCTTCTCTCCCACGCTCATCTCTCTCTCACACATTTCTATCACTCTCACTCACGATTGGTGTTGGAGAAGATTTTGGGCAGCAAGTCGAGGTTTGAACGTCATAAAAGGTATGGGTTTTCTTACTATTGGTCCCTTTCCCAAGAGACCCCTAGGATTCAGTCGATTCTAATCCAAAAACTAGGATCGTTTCCCCGTTGCATGTCCCTGTCACTTGCTCCCAATGATTCTTAGGTTGGATATGTTTGCTGGTAGATATTAGGCGTGTGTTATGTTTTCGTGATGAATATGTTCATGTTTGTGTGCTTTAAATCGTATGAATGACAACCTATGTGTTTTCGAAACTATGTGCATGTGTGTGCAAGGATGTAACTGTAACTAATGTTCTCTATTTGATGTCCAAAAAATTTTAATATTATGGTTTTTATTTTACGTGCAGAAACCTATGTAAATCGTGATGTTCATATAAGATGAAATGTGGCTGATTTGAGTGATAATCTCTTGGCTAAACGAACCTATGAAAAATGCACCCAAAACGTGTTAAATGATATACGAATTACCCTATGAGTTCAAGTGTAAATATTGATGAAGGTGAGCTGAAATGTGACCAAATTTCCAGCAGCTTAAAAGTTTGGTTTTTGCTAAACGTAGATGAACAAATCTGGAAAATTAATTGAGCGTAAATTAGGTGAGGTCACTAGGCTACGAACCCCCGACCCCACCCATGAGATACACTAAAAAACGTGAAATAAATGGGGGTTAAGGGGATTCGATCTCGGGTGTCCTGGATGGAAAATAATGTAGGAAATTAAAGAATTGACAGGAGTGGGATTAGAACCCACAACCTCTCAGTCAGAACTTAAGGAATAATGAAAAGAAAAAGAAATGTGAAGCGTTGGAATCGAACCCACGACCTCAAGGCAGTAGAGGAAAGTAAGAGAAAATGAAAAGAAAAGAAATGTGAGGTGTGGGATCGAACCCACGACCTCAAGGCAGTGAAGGAAGAGTTAAGAGAAAATGAAGATAAAAGAAATGTGAGGCGTGGGAATTGAACCTACGACCTCTAGGCAGTAGGGGCGAAATTAAAAGAAAAATAAAGAGAGGCTGTGGGGGTTTGATCCCACAACCTCATGGTCAACTCGAAATAGACAAGGAGAATTAAACAAAAAAAAAGGGGGTTGTGGGGGTTCGATCCCGCAACCCCTCGGCGAACGAAGAGGAAATTCAAAGGAGAAAACTAAAGAGGAAACGTTGATGTTGGGGCTCGATCTAGGGTCCCAATATCATGTGGACAAAAAATAAAATAAATCAAAAATGTAAGTGTTGTCCAAGGGATTCGAAATTGGGTTCCCTTGCCCAAATTCCGTATTGATACATAAGTCATATGTGAATTAAATATTCAAGAATAATGCTACCTACTTACATCAAAATTGAGATCTTGGCATACATATAAGATGCATAAGTCTTGTACCACATAATCTTAGGAAGATATGAGTCACTTAAACGAACTATGAACGAAGCATCATGGCTTGTATGTATAGACCCATAAGTCTAGCATACGTTTAAAAATAAGTGAACCTAAGATTTATGTAATGAAATGATATAACCCTAGAAGGGTTAGGTAAGAGTGTAACACACACTAAATGGCCAAGTGCATTGGTATACGATGAAATGAATATTATCTAATGAAATGATGAAACCCTAGAAGGGTTAAGTAAGAGTGTGAAACACACAAATGGCCAAGTGCATTGGCATATGATGAAATGAACATTCACGTAAAATAGGGTGAGTAATTATGAAGAGCAAATATGCTAATGTTAATGAATGTGGTGACATCATGATAAGAGGCTAATGTGAAAGATGAGAGCAATCTCAAATGAGCCTAAGTAAATGTTACCAAAACGTACTCACCTATGAGAGTGTAAAGTTAATGAAGAGACCAGTCTTTATGAACACTCTAATGAAAGTATTGAGAATAATGTATACTTAATACTAATGATGAGATGAGAAATCATCTATTGAGCTATGATGTCCTCATATTAGAAGCCAGCTTCCATGACGTATGAGTTGAATGAACTGGAACTTTATACTTAGCACCAATAGACTAGCTATGAGTGGCGATGCCTTCTATCGGGAAGGGTGGAGGTTCACGTAACTCTCATGAGATGAGACTGTCCAGCATGACGGGTATGGGTCTCCTTATTTCTCCTAGTCTTCGAACCTATACTGCCAATATAGGGATCTGGCGGGGTTAAATTCCCATATACGCTAGCATGTTTTTGGGTCACTTTGGCCGGTGATTCCACCTCTTTTTGGTGTGGGGGAGACAATGGATTTCATGATGCTCACATGATCTATGTCGGTTAAAACTAAAGTTCCCAATGAATGAATGAGGTCAGCCTCAAATGATGCATATAATGAAATGAATGATACCAAAGATGTTAGGATAGGATAATCAAGAGGTGAGCTAGACTAAAGTAATGACACTAGGTTATTCTTGATCATTGCACAGCAAACTCGATGAAAGTCTTAAACTACATCCTTGATATAGCTTGTGTTCACACTAGCCTATGAATGAAATGCATTGAAGTACGTATGAATGAATAAAGCAGACTCTGTGTTTGCTAATGAAGATTCCCTAGTTGACGTCCCATATGTTGAGCCCTCATTTTGGAAAGTCTTAATGTCAAGTCCATGATTCCAAGGTCTCATGGCATATGAATGAATGTTATAAAAGATGTTATGTGCTATATGCAATATGATATGTGCTATGTGTAAGATGTTATGTGCTGTGTGCAATATGATACACACACAAGAGATCCTATAGACTACCTATAATAGAATCATTCTCACTAAACACACCAATACTTAGATTAGAAGACATTCTCCTTCCAAAGCCTATCTAAAGACCTACTTAAGTAAATCAAGAAGATAAAGTCCATAGTGCAATAACCACTTCAAGATTACCTAAATAGTCCTTAAGACTTCCTAAGGTTGAGATCATGTCAACAAGATTAACCAACTTCCCTAACTAGAGTCATCCTCAAGACTTCCAAAGATAAGACATGAAGAGACCATCCTTTCATGTCCTCCTCACACTTTAGCTAAGGAATGCTTAAGTCACTTTAGATTAGGTACTCAACTATTTACATAGTTACTACATAGGTCATTAGATCATTAGTTCATTAAGACTCATACATCACATAAGACACTCACATAAAGCATTACATAAGACACTCACATAATGGATCACATAATAGTCTTTGGACAAGACCTAGGAACTCCACATAACACCTTCAAAGTCTATTGTGCAATGTCTAGATAGCGTCCCATACCACCACCTAAACCTCATAAACTTATCTAATGTTAATAGGTATTCCACATGATGAGAATAGGCAATAACCGACATAGACCATGGTAGCAAGACATGGAATCCGAGTTCTATCCTACTTCGATGAGGTTGTTCTACTTGCCAATGGTAGAACTTGGACACATCCCATGTAAGCACATGGTTAAGGAATATGAAGAGTGTACGAAGCATTCAATCTCTTATTTAATTGAATACACTTTCCCCTTACTCATACTCACTCGGTGCTAGCCTTAGTTCTCATAGATTAATTCACATTAAGGTTCATATAAATAGGTCCCTTATCTAGTTCATGACCCCCTTTACATTCACCCTACCAAAGCAAGTTCCACTAGGGCATATCTCACTTTAGCGACAAGAAGCTCATAGCGATTTTCCTAAGGTATGCTATGATGCCGTTCCAGCCAATCATCCCTAAGTCCATCACTCATAACATGAAGGATACCATTACAGCTAACTACTTCACAATTCATAACCTCGCCACTAAGTACAAGGTTCCATATAAACTTGACCTTCTTATCATTAAGGTCTCACCTATATTTATTTATTCAAGACTAAGAGTTATAACACCCTATATCAAGACATCACATACTCATAACCATATATACATCAAGTAAGAGATACAAGTCAACCAAGACAAGACATCACATACTTGACTTTAAACCCATAATACAAGCCATTCTAGAAACACTTCTAAAATAACCTAACATCTTCAAGTCATCTATATATCATCATAACATCGTTAATATACTCCACATAGATTCACAATGTCAAGTAGGAATAACCAAGACTTAATCCTAACACTATACTCATAATGTCAAGTCAAAGTCTAACATAATCACTTAAGGCAACATAACTAGAAGAATACATACATGACTATATAACTTCACATGTAGATAGACATTATCATATATCACATAATCATCATATACTTCAAGTAATGCCGACAAGGCCATGATCATCATATTGCATAAAGTAACGCCGACAAGGCCACATCAATTCACATAACACCGGCACCATAAGTGGACCATACCAATCACAATAGAATCAAAGTATAATTAATATCAAATTAAAGAAAACGGGGCAGAATACCTTCATCCCCATATCCACACCTCAATTCAATGCCAAATCAACCAATTCAACATCACAAGGCCCTTACCCATGGCCATGAACAATAATTCAAAGGATAAACCATAATACTCAATGAATCTAAGTCAATTCAATATAGATTTATCAATCTAAGACCAAATATGCATCAATGGAACACAATACTTACATCAATATAAAACCCATAGAAAACTACACTAGAATTTGTAAGCATTAAGTTCACATCGATTCAACAAGCTTAACATGCAATAGATCTAAGAGTATTCATTATTCAATTAATCAAATTGAAACAGCCTATACATCATTCATACATAATATATACATGAATCAAGAGCCCATAGCAATATACACATGAATTCATCAATCTCAAGACATAATCACATAACCCAAATTTTAGTGAAATTTAGAGATTTGAGAAGATCAAGGGTTCATGGAGAATTTCATTGCAAAACATCAATTAAACCTCAATAATATCATATCTTAACAATTGAAAATGTTTCATGCAAGAACCCATGATTTAGAGTAGAGATTGGACAATTCACTTTAGAAAAACCTTGAAAAACATCTTGAGAATTGGGCTCCTTGATGAAATAAGTTTCAAGGATCAAAAGCCATACCTCAAAGATGATAATTCTTCACTTTGATGAAGAATTTCCACTCAAGAACCCCTCACCAAGCTGCCTCTTCAATGGAGTCTTCAATGGAGGTTTTGGGATTTCTAAGAGACTTTGGGTTTTGATTTTTAGAAGAATAATGAAGTCTCTAGGGTCTTAACCACTTAAATAGTTAATTAAAATACCCATAAGACCCCTAAGCAACCTCTTATTTATACATGGGGTGAATTTACCAATTCACCCCTAACTTGGCAGTAAGTCTGCGCACAGGGACAGTGGCTGCGACGACTTGCCCATGACGGGGCGTCACGGGTGAAACGGGGCGTCATGGCCATACGTTGCAAGCTCCAGTAGCTTGACAAGGGTCCCCTCTACACACTTAAACAGGGCCCCCACGACGAGACCCTTGTGACGGGGCGTCACAGCCATGACTGGTCGTTGACAGCTCCGTCGCCAAGGCTGCCTGGGACAGCCTGCCATCAGCTTTTGGGTCCTTCCTCAAGGACCATTTGATGGTCCTTGGGGATAATTTCCTGGACTTTTCCAACCCAAATACGATTGTATATAAGTTTAACACCTCTCACATGAATTTCAACCAAAACGAACACATAAAACTCGACGAAACACACCTAAACGTACAAGGTCGACTCAAGGCATATCTTTTGAATGCCTTGGACGTTCTTGATCGTTTGACCTCCAAACTTCACGAAACTTTAAACACTGCCTATACATACTATAATAACTCTATTAAGAACCTTAAAACACCATTAAACACACATAAACACATAGAACCCCATTTTAGACATTTAGATGACTTAGTCGTCAAACGTCTTAGTCGTCCCTTGACGTTTGACTTCCAACACCTCTAATATTTTAGCTACTGCCTATATACAACATAGTAAACATATTTAGGACCTTTGAACACTAAGACCAACAAGATATTTTCAAGGTCTTACAATGATGCATGTTACTCTCATGGCCTGACTTTCCTAATCCAAATTTGGAAAGCTCACTGACTTTCCTAATCCAAATTTGGAAAGCTCATTGACTTTCCTAATCTAAATTTGGAAAGTTCACTAACTTTCCTAATCCCAATTTGGCAAGTCCACTGACTTGACTTTCCATAATCATGTTGTTAAGAAAGAGCTATTCTTACTCATGCATGTCCTTGGTGTGTGCTTGCATATACCCATACTTAGTACAAGTGTGTACTAATCCCATACAACTCTATATTTTTTAGGTGCAAGCACAGGTGGATGCTAGAGTTTACAGGTTGACGTTGCAGCTATCCGGACGTGGAGCTTTCATCCGGACTTGGTAGGCCTTCATACTTTCGAGGATGTCTACCGTTATTATCTAGCTTAGATGTAGGCTTTAGATAGTGGATTATGTACCACTAGTGTTTCTTTCCACTTTCATTTCAGATTTTGTATTGGTGCCGTTTTGGCAAAAATACGTTTAATGCAATTACGAACTATATCTTTCATTTGATTATCTCTATATTAGATAGTTGATTTGTGAACGCCTATGATGTTAAGTTTAAAATGTTTAGCATGAAATAAGAAAACAAAAAGTTCAAATTTTCCGCTAAAATTAACCTAGATGAAGTAAGAATGATGTATGTAGGCTTGGCTGGGACCTCTGAGAGGTCAACGATGCCGGTCTCGTCTGGGGTCTAGATTCCGGTCGTGAAAAAGTTGGTATCAGAGCACTAGGTTAAATTCCGAGAATAATGAGTTTACATCAACCACATTGAGTAGTTTCTAAGTCATGGTAGTGAAGTGCACCACTATCCTGAATTAGAGACTGCATGATGCGTAGGAAAATTTCCCTTCTTCTAATCTTATCGTGCTTTTCCTAATGTCTAATTTCTTGGTGTTATGAGCGTGTCTAACATCAATCTTTGTTGTTTTCAGAGAATGAATACTAGGAGAACCATTGGTCAGAGGAGAGGAGGTGCAGCTGTTGGGGGCAATCAGGTTCTACCCTAGGCTCAAGATGAAGGAGTGGCTATGACGGTTAACCCAGCTGGGTTGACAAATGCGGTGGTGCGGGCATCTCTGGCCCAGATGGCACTGGCCATCACGACGTAGGCCCAGGCTATGACTGCCCAGGTCAACCGACAGGATGTTCAGAGGGAGAACCCACCGGTTCGTAGCATGGCTGACAGGTTGAGACACTTCACGAGGATGAATCCTCCTATTTTCACAGGGTCTAAGACTTCAAAGGACCCCCAGGAGTTTGTGGATGAGGTGCATAAGATTTTGGTGGCTATGGGGGCCACAGATATTGAGAAGGCTGAGCTGGCTTCCTATCAGCTCAAGGATATTGCACAGACTTGGTGCAAGATGTGGCAGGATAGCCGATCTTTGGGCGAAGTTACGGTCACTTGGGAGCTGTTTAAGACAGCCTTGCTGGAGAGATTCTTCCCCAGGGAGATGAGGGAGGCAAAGGTTGAGGAGTTTATCAACCTTAAGCAGGGATCTATGACAGTCAGGGAGTATTCCCTGAAGTTTGTTAATCTATCCAGGTATACTACTTTCCTTAGTATCTAACACCAAGGATGAGATAAGTACTGAAGTTTTTTAAATTATCCAGGTATGCTACTTCCCTTGTATCTAACAGCAGGGATGAGAAGATCAGGTTCCTCACAGGAATCAACGGAGATATGGAGGAGGAGTGTCGGTCTGCGATGCTCCATGATAACATGGACCTCTCCAGATTGATGGTGCATGTCCAGCAGGTAGAGGACAGCCGCAAAAAGAGGGGAGTTCGTGATGATAGGAGGCCTAAGCCTCAAGATCAGGCAGGTCCCAGCCATGGAGGCCACAGGAACAATTTTGGCGTCCGTGAGCATCCCAGGTTCAAGAAGGGGCAGCAGAGTTATGGGAACTCTAATTCTCAGAGGAGTACAACACCTAGAGGAGGCAGACCTAAGACCAAGAAGGGCAATGGAGGTGAGATACAGCGTCCCAAAAAGAACTATGCTAAGTGTGGTCGTGCTCACAGTGAAGAGTGCAGACAGGGCACTAATGCCTGCTTCGGTTGTGGTAAGAATGGGCACATGGTTAGAGACTGCCCACAGAGCAGAGGTCAGGCTGGAGGTAATGCTCAGCCTAGGCCTAATCCATAGGGTGCATCAGCAGCCAAGCCTTTTAACAGGAACAGGTTCTATGCCCTGAAGGGCAGGGAGGAGCAGGAGAAGTCCGCTGATGTGGTCACAGGTATGCTGCAAGTATTCTCAACTTCTGTTTATGTTTTACTTGATCCAGGGTCTATGCTTTCCTTTGTAACTCCTTTTCTTGCTCTCACTTTTGAGATATTTCCTGAAGTTCTGCATGATCCTATAGTGGTTAGTACACCTTTAGGAGAAAATGTAAGAACTGATAGAGTATACAAAGATTTCCCAATAGTTGTAAGTGGTAAGACTATGTGTGCAGACTTGGTTGAGTTACCCATGCATGATTTTGATGTTATTCTTGGCATGGACTGGCTTCATAGTTGTTATGCTTGTTTGGATTGTCGTAGTAGAGTGGTCAGATTTCGTTTCCCTAATGAAGAGGAGCTAGTCTGGGAGGGGTACAACTCGAGTCGTCCTAATCCCTTGATTTCGAACCTTAAGGCCAATAAAATGATGTCCAAGGGGTTATTGTGTCATATTTTGAGTGTTAATGATTTAGATCATGACATTCCTTCTATAGACTCAGTGCCTGTAGTGAATAAGTTCCTAGATGTATTTTCTGATGATTTGCCTGGAGTCCCTCCCCCTCGAGAGATTGACTTTGGTATCGACTTAGAACCCGATACTAAACCAATTTCAATTCCTCCCTACAGAATGGCTCCTGCTGAACTCAAGGAGTTGAAGCTGCAGTTAAAATATCTCACTGATAAGGGTTTCATTCAGCCGAGCATATCCCTTTGGGGCGCTCCAGTGTTGTTTGTGAAAAAGAAGGATGGAACCCTTAGAATGTGTATCGATTATCGGCAGCTCAACAAAGTCACTATAAAGAATAAGTATACACTTCCCACAATAGATGATTTGTTCGATCAGCTCCAAGGGTCTAGTTTCTTCTCAAAGATTGATCTTCGTTCAGGGTATCATCAGCTTAGGGTTAGGGATGGAGATATCCCAAAGACAGCCTTTTGTACCCGTTATGGTCATTATGAGTTCTTAGTCATATCATTTGGTCTCACTAATGCACCAGCTATATTTATGGACCTCATGAACCAAGTCTTCCGTGAATACCTTGATTCTTTCATCATAGTATTCATTGATGACATCCTCATCTACTCTAGGACAAAGGATGAGCACGAACATCGTTTGAAACTAACCTTGCAGGTACTTAGACAACATCAGTTGTATGCCAAATTCAGAAAGTGTGAATTCTGGTTTAGATCAGTGACCTTCCTGGGTCATGTTGTGTCCGATAAGGACGTGGAGGTGGATCCCAGGAAGACTGAGGCTGTGAAGAACTGGCCAAAGCCTCTTACTCCTACTGACATCCGTAGCTTTCTGGGATTGGCTGGTTACTACCGCAGGTTCATGGAGGGCTTTTCTTCTATTGCTGCCCCACTGACAGCTTTGACTAAGAAGAAAGCCAAGTTTGAATGGACGGAGACTTGTGAGAAGAGTTTCCAAGAGCTCAAGGATAGACTCACTTCAGCCCCGGTGCTTACTTTGCCAGTGTGGTGAGAATTACACTATTTATTGTGATGCATCTAGGGTTGGTTTGGGTTGTGTTCTTATGCAGGTTGGTAAGGTGATAGCCTATGCGTCCAGACAACTCAAGGTTCATGAGAAGAATTATCCCACTCATGACCTAGAGTTTGCAGCTGTGGTGTTTGCACTAAAGCTGTGGAGGCACTACTTGTATGGAGTGCATGTGGATGTGTTCACAGACCACAAGAGTCTCCAGTACGTGTTCACAAAGAGGGAGTTGAATCTACGTCAGCGGAGATGGTTGGATTTGTTGAAGGATTATGACATGAATGTTCACTACCATCCAGGTAAGGCTAATGTTGTAGCTGATGCTTTGAGCAGGATGAGAATGGGAAGTACAGACCACGTTGAGGATGAGAAGAAGGAGTTGGAAAAAGATGTATACAGACTGGCTAGACTGGGTGTGCGATTGGTTGACTCTATTAGTGGGGGTGTTTCAGTTCATCCTAGTTCTGAATCATCCTTGGTAGTTGAAGTCATGCAGGGTCAGCATCTTGATCCTGTATTGATGGAGTTGAAGGACTCAGTGTTGATAAACATGAATGAGTCTTTCGCTTTGGGAGGTGATGGCGTACTTAGGTATCAGGACAAGCTGTGTATACCAGGTGTGGATAATTTGCGGACCAGGATTGTTGCAGAGGCCCATGGTTCCAGATATTCCATACATCAAGCTTCCACCAAGATGTATCATGATCTTAAGTAGATTTATTGGTGGGATGGCATGAAGAAGGACATTGCAGAATATGTGGCCAAGTGTCCTAATTGTCAGCAGGTTAAGGCAGAACATCTTAAGCCTGGCGGTCTTACTTAGATTATTGAGGTTCCGACTAAGAAGTGGAAGGCCATTAATACGGACTTCGTGGTTGGTCTTCCGAGGACTAGGAGACAGCATGACTCCATATGGGTAATTGTACACAGGATGACTAATTCTGCCCACTTTATCCCTGTGAAGTCTACTTACAGAGCCGAGGATTATGCGAGACTCTACATTGATGAGATTGTGAGATGGCATGGGATTGCTTTGTCTATCATTTCAGATAGAGGAGCTCAGTTTACTTCATATTTTTGGAGATCTTTCCAGAAGAGATTGGGCACGCAGGTAAAGCTTAGTACTGCCTTTCATCCTCAGACTGATGGGCAGGCAGAGCGCACCATTCAGACATTGGAGGACATGTTGAGAGCGTTTGGTGATTGACTTCAGGGGTAGCTGGGATGACCATCTGCCTTTGATAGAGTTCTCGTATAATAATAGCTATCACTCCAGCATTGGGATGGCACTGTTTGAGGCACTGTATGGTAGGAGGTGTAGATCTCCAGTTGGGTGGTTCGAGGTTGGTGAGTCATCCATTTTGGGTCCACAGATCATTTATGAGGCCTTAGAGAAGGTCAGAGTGATTAGGGACAGGTTGGCTACTGCTTACAGTCGGCAGAAGTCATATGCAGATAACATAAAATGGCCCTTAGAGTTTGATGTTGGTAACCAGGTCTATCTTAAGATATCACCTATGAAGGGGTGATGAGGTTTTGCAGGAAGGTGAAGTTGAGTCCGAGGTATGTTGGGCCATACGAGATCCTACAGCGTGTGGGTGAGGTGGCCTATGAGTTGGCATTGCCTGCGGAGCTAGCTTCTATCCCTCCAGTTTTTCATGTATCCATGTTAAAGAAGTGCCTAGGTGATCCAGCATCGATTCTACCTGTGGAAGGTTTAGGGGTCGATGAAGACTTGTCCTACGAGAAGGTACCTGTGGAGATCTTAGACAGACAGATCAAGCGGCTGAGGAACATGGAGATTGCCACAATGCAGGTATTGTGGAGAAATCATCTTGTTGAGGGTGCTACGTGGGAGGCGGAGGCCGATATGAGATCCCGCTACCCTAATCTTTTCAGCTCTTGAGGTTAGACTTCCTACTCTTAAGTCTAAGTTTCCTTATCTCTCCATATTTTTGGGGCTATTCTTGGCTGTGCATAGTGATTATGTTATGATCTGACTGGCATTACGATAGATAGTAGTAGTGTCATTCGGGGACGAATGTTCCTAAGGGGGGGATAATGTAAAAACCCTAAAAATGGATAAGATAAGAAATTCATAATGTGTCAAGAATGCCTATGATTAGGCCAGGGTTCACACGGATTGATGCGCCTAGAACCAGACTTCGAAACCCTTTCAACAGCCAAGCCAACTAACTTGGGGAGTTAGTTGAGCTTGTAAAGGTTGGGTCCAACCATGTAGGGGTCTCGAATACGAAGATTTACTCGTATGAGTCTTTACCGGACTTAAAAAGGGAAAATCATAGTTTTGGAGGGTCTAGGGGTAAAATGGTCTTTTTTTCAGGCTAAGCGTAGTATCGTAATTACCCTAAATATATAATTAATTATTTAATTAATAAGGTGGAGGGGCAATTTGGGGAGAGAGGGCCGAAAATTGGCTCTTGAAGTGAAGTCTTGCTCCACCCGGGTTCGAACCTAGGTGGAAGCAATGAATTAAATGTGTTTTTAATTTAAGTTGGTAAATTAATGTAATTAATTTATATTTATTATTTATGAGCTGATTTAAAACAAAAGGAAATCAGATTTTTAATAATTAAATAAAACCTTATTTGACTAAGTCCTAAACTAGACTCCTAAGCCTAAGAAAACTCTTCTCTCCCACGCTCATCTCTCTCTCTCTCACGTTTCTATCACTCTAACTCACGATTATCTCTGCCAAATAACTTCAAAAACAGTAGGTAAACCAAAGTTCTTCACACTTGAAGAACTCACAACGAAAATATAAGAAAACAAACGAAAATCAATCACGTAGGCAAAGAGAAGTTTGTCCGTCGAGTTGGTGTTGACTTTGAGGGGATTTAGACGTGATCTTTGGAGAAGATTTTGGGCAGTAAGTCGAGGTTTGAACATCATAAAAGGTATGGGTTTTCTTACTCTTGGTCCCTTTCCCAAGAGACCCCTAGGATTCAGTCGATTCTAATATGAAAACTAGGATTGTTTCCCCGTTGCATGTCCCTGTCACTAGCTCCTAATGATTCTTAGGTTGGGTATGTTTGCTGGTAGATATTAGGCATGTGTTATGTTTTCGTGATGAATATGTTCATGTTTGTGTGTTTTAAATCGTATGAATGACAACCTATGTGTTTTCGAAACTATGTGCATGTGTGTGCAAAGATGTAACCGTGACTAATGTTCTATGTTTGATGCTCCAAAAATTTTTAATGTTATGGTTGTTATTTTACGTGCAGAAACCTATGTAAATCGTGATGTTCATATAAGATGAAATGTGGATGATTTGAGTGATAATCTCTTAGCTAAACGAACCTATGAAAAATGCACCCAAAATGTGTTAAATGATCTACGAATTACCCTATGAGTTCAAGTGTAAATATTGATGAAAGTGAGCTGAAATGTGACCAAATTTCCAGCAGCTTACAAGTTTGGTTTTGGCTAAAGGTAGATGAACAAATATGGAAAATTAATTGAGTGTAAATTAGGTGAGGTCACTAGGATTTGAACCCGCCACCCCACCCGTGAGATACACTAAAAACGTGAAATAAATGGGGGTTAAGGGGATTCGATCTCGGGTGTCCTGGCTGGAAAATAATGTAGGAAATTAAAGAATTGAGAGGAGTGGGATTCAAACCCACAACCTCTCAGTCAGAACTTAAGAAATAGTGAAAAGAAAAAGAAATGTGAGGCGTGGGAATCGAACCTACGACCTCAAGGCAGTAGAGGAGAGTAAGAGAAAATGAAAAGAAAAGAAATGTGAGGCGTGGGAATTGAACCCACGACCTCAAGGCAATGAAGGAAGAGTTAAGAGAAAATGAAGATAAAAGAAATGTGAGGCGTGGGAATTGAACCCACGACCTCTAGGCAGTAAGGGCAAAATTAAAAGAAAAATAAACAGAGGTTGTAGTGGTTTGATCCCACAACCTCATGGTCAACTCGAAATAGACAAGGAGAATTAAATAAAAAAAAGGGGGCTGTGGGGGTTCGATCCCACAACCCCTCGGCCAAGGAAGAGGAAATTCAAAGGAGAAAAATAAAGAGGAAACGTTGATGTTGGGGCTCGATCTAGGGTCCTAATGTCATGTGGACCAAAAATAAAATAAATGAAAAATGTAAGTGTTGTCGAAGGGATTCGAAATTGGGTTCCCTTGCCCAAATTCCGTATTGATACGTAAGTCATATGTGAATTAAATATTAAAGAATAATGCTACCTACTTAGATCGAAATTGAGATGTTGGCATACATACAAGATGCATAAGTCTTGTACCACATAATCTTAGGAAGATATGAATCACTTAAACGAACTATGAACGAAGCATCATGACTTGTATGTATAAACCCATAAGTCTAGCATACGTTTAAAAATAAGTGCACCTAAGAATTATGTAATGAAATGATATAACCCTAGAAGGGTTAGGCAAGAGTGTAACACACACTAAATGGCCAAGTGCATTGGCATACGATGAAATATATATTATGTAATGAAATGATGAAACCCTAGAAGGGTTAGGTAAGAGTGTGAAACACACAAATGGCCAAGTGCATTGGCATATGATGAAATGAACATTCACGTAAAATGGGGTGAGTAATTATGAAGAGCAAATATGCTAATGTTAATGAATGTGGTGACAACATGATAAGAGGCTAATGTGAAAGATGAGAGCAATCTCAAATGAGCCTAAGGAAATGTTACCAAAACGTACTCACCTATGAGAGTGTAAAGTTAATGAAGAGACCAGTCTCTATGAACACTCTAATGAAAGTATTGAGAATAATGTATACTTAATACTAATGATGAGATGAGAAATCATCTATTGAGCTATGATGTCCTCATATTAGAAGCCAGCTTCCATGACGTATGAGTTGAATGAACTGGAACTTTATACTTAGCACCAATAGACTAGCTATGAGTGGCGATGCCTTCTATCGGGAAGGGTGGAGGTTCACGTAACTCTCATGAGATGAGACTGTCCAGCATGACGGGTATGGGTCTCCTTATTTCTCCTAGTCTTCGAACCTATACTGCCAATATAGGGATCTGGCGGGGTTAAATTCCCATATACGCTAGCATGTTTTTGGGTCACTTTGGCCGGTGATTCCACCTCTTTTTGGTGTGGGGGAGACAATGGATTTCATGATGCTCACATGATCTATGTCGGTTAAAACTAAAGTTCCCAATGAATGAATGAGGTCAGCCTCAAATGATGCATATAATGAAATGAATGATACCAAAGATGTTAGGATAGGATAATCAAGAGGTGAGCTAGACTAAAGTAATGACACTAGGTTATTCTTGATCATTGCACAGCAAACTCGATGAAAGTCTTAAACTACATCCTTGATATAGCTTGTGTTCACACTAGCCTATGAATGAAATGCATTGAAGTACGTATGAATGAATAAAGCAGACTCTGTGTTTGCTAATGAAGATTCCCTAGTTGACGTCCCATATGTTGAGCCCTCATTTTGGAAAGTCTTAATGTCAAGTCCATGATTCCAAGGTCTCATGGCATATGAATGAATGTTATAAAAGATGTTATGTGCTATATGCAATATGATATGTGCTATGTGTAAGATGTTATGTGCTGTGTGCAATATGATACACACACAAGAGATCCTATAGACTACCTATAATAGAATCATTCTCACTAAACACACCAATACTTAGATTAGAAGACATTCTCCTTCCAAAGCCTATCTAAAGACCTACTTAAGTAAATCAAGAAGATAAAGTCCATAGTGCAATAACCACTTCAAGATTACCTAAATAGTCCTTAAGACTTCCTAAGGTTGAGATCATGTCAACAAGATTAACCAACTTCCCTAACTAGAGTCATCCTCAAGACTTCCAAAGATAAGACATGAAGAGACCATCCTTTCATGTCCTCCTCACACTTTAGCTAAGGAATGCTTAAGTCACTTTAGATTAGGTACTCAACTATTTACATAGTTACTACATAGGTCATTAGATCATTAGTTCATTAAGACTCATACATCACATAAGACACTCACATAAAGCATTACATAAGACACTCACATAATGGATCACATAATAGTCTTTGGACAAGACCTAGGAACTCCACATAACACCTTCAAAGTCTATTGTGCAATGTCTAGATAGCGTCCCATACCACCACCTAAACCTCATAAACTTATCTAATGTTAATAGGTATTCCACATGATGAGAATAGGCAATAACCGACATAGACCATGGTAGCAAGACATGGAATCCGAGTTCTATCCTACTTCGATGAGGTTGTTCTACTTGCCAATGGTAGAACTTGGACACATCCCATGTAAGCACATGGTTAAGGAATATGAAGAGTGTACGAAGCATTCAATCTCTTATTTAATTGAATACACTTTCCCCTTACTCATACTCACTCGGTGCTAGCCTTAGTTCTCATAGATTAATTCACATTAAGGTTCATATAAATAGGTCCCTTATCTAGTTCATGACCCCCTTTACATTCACCCTACCAAAGCAAGTTCCACTAGGGCATATCTCACTTTAGCGACAAGAAGCTCATAGCGATTTTCCTAAGGTATGCTATGATGCCGTTCCAGCCAATCATCCCTAAGTCCATCACTCATAACATGAAGGATACCATTACAGCTAACTACTTCACAATTCATAACCTCGCCACTAAGTACAAGGTTCCATATAAACTTGACCTTCTTATCATTAAGGTCTCACCTATATTTATTTATTCAAGACTAAGAGTTATAACACCCTATATCAAGACATCACATACTCATAACCATATATACATCAAGTAAGAGATACAAGTCAACCAAGACAAGACATCACATACTTGACTTTAAACCCATAATACAAGCCATTCTAGAAACACTTCTAAAATAACCTAACATCTTCAAGTCATCTATATATCATCATAACATCGTTAATATACTCCACATAGATTCACAATGTCAAGTAGGAATAACCAAGACTTAATCCTAACACTATACTCATAATGTCAAGTCAAAGTCTAACATAATCACTTAAGGCAACATAACTAGAAGAATACATACATGACTATATAACTTCACATGTAGATAGACATTATCATATATCACATAATCATCATATACTTCAAGTAATGCCGACAAGGCCATGATCATCATATTGCATAAAGTAACGCCGACAAGGCCACATCAATTCACATAACACCGGCACCATAAGTGGACCATACCAATCACAATAGAATCAAAGTATAATTAATATCAAATTAAAGAAAACGGGGCAGAATACCTTCATCCCCATATCCACACCTCAATTCAATGCCAAATCAACCAATTCAACATCACAAGGCCCTTACCCATGGCCATGAACAATAATTCAAAGGATAAACCATAATACTCAATGAATCTAAGTCAATTCAATATAGATTTATCAATCTAAGACCAAATATGCATCAATGGAACACAATACTTACATCAATATAAAACCCATAGAAAACTACACTAGAATTTGTAAGCATTAAGTTCACATCGATTCAACAAGCTTAACATGCAATAGATCTAAGAGTATTCATTATTCAATTAATCAAATTGAAACAGCCTATACATCATTCATACATAATATATACATGAATCAAGAGCCCATAGCAATATACACATGAATTCATCAATCTCAAGACATAATCACATAACCCAAATTTTAGTGAAATTTAGAGATTTGAGAAGATCAAGGGTTCATGGAGAATTTCATTGCAAAACATCAATTAAACCTCAATAATATCATATCTTAACAATTGAAAATGTTTCATGCAAGAACCCATGATTTAGAGTAGAGATTGGACAATTCACTTTAGAAAAACCTTGAAAAACATCTTGAGAATTGGGCTCCTTGATGAAATAAGTTTCAAGGATCAAAAGCCATACCTCAAAGATGATAATTCTTCACTTTGATGAAGAATTTCCACTCAAGAACCCCTCACCAAGCTGCCTCTTCAATGGAGTCTTCAATGGAGGTTTTGGGATTTCTAAGAGACTTTGGGTTTTGATTTTTAGAAGAATAATGAAGTCTCTAGGGTCTTAACCACTTAAATAGTTAATTAAAATACCCATAAGACCCCTAAGCAACCTCTTATTTATACATGGGGTGAATTTACCAATTCACCCCTAACTTGGCAGTAAGTCTGCGCACAGGGACAGTGGCTGCGACGACTTGCCCATGACGGGGCGTCACGGGTGAAACGGGGCGTCATGGCCATACGTTGCAAGCTCCAGTAGCTTGACAAGGGTCCCCTCTACACACTTAAACAGGGCCCCCACGACGAGACCCTTGTGACGGGGCGTCACAGCCATGACTGGTCGTTGACAGCTCCGTCGCCAAGGCTGCCTGGGACAGCCTGCCATCAGCTTTTGGGTCCTTCCTCAAGGACCATTTGATGGTCCTTGGGGATAATTTCCTGGACTTTTCCAACCCAAATACGATTGTATATAAGTTTAACACCTCTCACATGAATTTCAACCAAAACGAACACATAAAACTCGACGAAACACACCTAAACGTACAAGGTCGACTCAAGGCATATCTTTTGAATGCCTTGGACGTTCTTGATCGTTTGACCTCCAAACTTCACGAAACTTTAAACACTGCCTATACATACTATAATAACTCTATTAAGAACCTTAAAACACCATTAAACACACATAAACACATAGAACCCCATTTTAGACATTTAGATGACTTAGTCGTCAAACGTCTTAGTCGTCCCTTGACGTTTGACTTCCAACACCTCTAATATTTTAGCTACTGCCTATATACAACATAGTAAACATATTTAGGACCTTTGAACACTAAGACCAACAAGATATTTTCAAGGTCTTACAATGATGCATGTTACTCTCATGGCCTGACTTTCCTAATCCAAATTTGGAAAGCTCACTGACTTTCCTAATCCAAATTTGGAAAGCTCATTGACTTTCCTAATCTAAATTTGGAAAGTTCACTAACTTTCCTAATCCCAATTTGGCAAGTCCACTGACTTGACTTTCCATAATCATGTTGTTAAGAAAGAGCTATTCTTACTCATGCATGTCCTTGGTGTGTGCTTGCATATACCCATACTTAGTACAAGTGTGTACTAATCCCATACAACTCTATATTTTTTAGGTGCAAGCACAGGTGGATGCTAGAGTTTACAGGTTGACGTTGCAGCTATCCGGACGTGGAGCTTTCATCCGGACTTGGTAGGCCTTCATACTTTCGAGGATGTCTACCGTTATTATCTAGCTTAGATGTAGGCTTTAGATAGTGGATTATGTACCACTAGTGTTTCTTTCCACTTTCATTTCAGATTTTGTATTGGTGCCGTTTTGGCAAAAATACGTTTAATGCAATTACGAACTATATCTTTCATTTGATTATCTCTATATTAGATAGTTGATTTGTGAACGCCTATGATGTTAAGTTTAAAATGTTTAGCATGAAATAAGAAAACAAAAAGTTCAAATTTTCCGCTAAAATTAACCTAGATGAAGTAAGAATGATGTATGTAGGCTTGGCTGGGACCTCTGAGAGGTCAACGATGCCGGTCTCGTCTGGGGTCTAGATTCCGGTCGTGAAAAAGTTGGTATCAGAGCACTAGGTTAAATTCCGAGAATAATGAGTTTACATCAACCACATTGAGTAGTTTCTAAGTCATGGTAGTGAAGTGCACCACTATCCTGAATTAGAGACTGCATGATGCGTAGGAAAATTTCCCTTCTTCTAATCTTATCGTGCTTTTCCTAATGTCTAATTTCTTGGTGTTATGAGCGTGTCTAACATCAATCTTTGTTGTTTTCAGAGAATGAATACTAGGAGAACCATTGGTCAGAGGAGAGGAGGTGCAGCTGTTGGGGGCAATCAGGTTCTACCCTAGGCTCAAGATGAAGGAGTGGCTATGACGGTTAACCCAGCTGGGTTGACAAATGCGGTGGTGCGGGCATCTCTGGCCCAGATGGCACTGGCCATCACGACGTAGGCCCAGGCTATGACTGCCCAGGTCAACCGACAGGATGTTCAGAGGGAGAACCCACCGGTTCGTAGCATGGCTGACAGGTTGAGACACTTCACGAGGATGAATCCTCCTATTTTCACAGGGTCTAAGACTTCAAAGGACCCCCAGGAGTTTGTGGATGAGGTGCATAAGATTTTGGTGGCTATGGGGGCCACAGATATTGAGAAGGCTGAGCTGGCTTCCTATCAGCTCAAGGATATTGCACAGACTTGGTGCAAGATGTGGCAGGATAGCCGATCTTTGGGCGAAGTTACGGTCACTTGGGAGCTGTTTAAGACAGCCTTGCTGGAGAGATTCTTCCCCAGGGAGATGAGGGAGGCAAAGGTTGAGGAGTTTATCAACCTTAAGCAGGGATCTATGACAGTCAGGGAGTATTCCCTGAAGTTTGTTAATCTATCCAGGTATACTACTTTCCTTAGTATCTAACACCAAGGATGAGATAAGTACTGAAGTTTTTTAAATTATCCAGGTATGCTACTTCCCTTGTATCTAACAGCAGGGATGAGAAGATCAGGTTCCTCACAGGAATCAACGGAGATATGGAGGAGGAGTGTCGGTCTGCGATGCTCCATGATAACATGGACCTCTCCAGATTGATGGTGCATGTCCAGCAGGTAGAGGACAGCCGCAAAAAGAGGGGAGTTCGTGATGATAGGAGGCCTAAGCCTCAAGATCAGGCAGGTCCCAGCCATGGAGGCCACAGGAACAATTTTGGCGTCCGTGAGCATCCCAGGTTCAAGAAGGGGCAGCAGAGTTATGGGAACTCTAATTCTCAGAGGAGTACAACACCTAGAGGAGGCAGACCTAAGACCAAGAAGGGCAATGGAGGTGAGATACAGCGTCCCAAAAAGAACTATGCTAAGTGTGGTCGTGCTCACAGTGAAGAGTGCAGACAGGGCACTAATGCCTGCTTCGGTTGTGGTAAGAATGGGCACATGGTTAGAGACTGCCCACAGAGCAGAGGTCAGGCTGGAGGTAATGCTCAGCCTAGGCCTAATCCATAGGGTGCATCAGCAGCCAAGCCTTTTAACAGGAACAGGTTCTATGCCCTGAAGGGCAGGGAGGAGCAGGAGAAGTCCGCTGATGTGGTCACAGGTATGCTGCAAGTATTCTCAACTTCTGTTTATGTTTTACTTGATCCAGGGTCTATGCTTTCCTTTGTAACTCCTTTTCTTGCTCTCACTTTTGAGATATTTCCTGAAGTTCTGCATGATCCTATAGTGGTTAGTACACCTTTAGGAGAAAATGTAAGAACTGATAGAGTATACAAAGATTTCCCAATAGTTGTAAGTGGTAAGACTATGTGTGCAGACTTGGTTGAGTTACCCATGCATGATTTTGATGTTATTCTTGGCATGGACTGGCTTCATAGTTGTTATGCTTGTTTGGATTGTCGTAGTAGAGTGGTCAGATTTCGTTTCCCTAATGAAGAGGAGCTAGTCTGGGAGGGGTACAACTCGAGTCGTCCTAATCCCTTGATTTCGAACCTTAAGGCCAATAAAATGATGTCCAAGGGGTTATTGTGTCATATTTTGAGTGTTAATGATTTAGATCATGACATTCCTTCTATAGACTCAGTGCCTGTAGTGAATAAGTTCCTAGATGTATTTCCTGATGATTTGCCTGGAGTCCCTCCCCCTCGAGAGATTGACTTTGGTATCGACTTAGAACCCGATACTAAACCAATTTCAATTCCTCCCTACAGAATGGCTCCTGCTGAACTCAAGGAGTTGAAGCTGCAGTTAAAATATCTCACTGATAAGGGTTTCATTCAGCCGAGCATATCCCTTTGGGGCGCTCCAGTGTTGTTTGTGAAAAAGAAGGATGGAACCCTTAGAATGTGTATCGATTATCGGCAGCTCAACAAAGTCACTATAAAGAATAAGTATACACTTCCCACAATAGATGATTTGTTCGATCAGCTCCAAGGGTCTAGTTTCTTCTCAAAGATTGATCTTCGTTCAGGGTATCATCAGCTTAGGGTTAGGGATGGAGATATCCCAAAGACAGCCTTTTGTACCCGTTATGGTCATTATGAGTTCTTAGTCATATCATTTGGTCTCACTAATGCACCAGCTATATTTATGGACCTCATGAACCAAGTCTTCCGTGAATACCTTGATTCTTTCATCATAGTATTCATTGATGACATCCTCATCTACTCTAGGACAAAGGATGAGCACGAACATCGTTTGAAACTAACCTTGCAGGTACTTAGACAACATCAGTTGTATGCCAAATTCAGAAAGTGTGAATTCTGGCTTAGATCAGTGACCTTCCTGGGTCATGTTGTGTCCGATAAGGACGTGGAGGTGGATCCCAGGAAGACTGAGGCTGTGAAGAACTGGCCAAAGCCTCTTACTCCTACTGACATCCGTAGCTTTCTGGGATTGGCTGGTTACTACCGCAGGTTCATGGAGGGCTTTTCTTCTATTGCTGCCCCACTGACAGCTTTGACTAAGAAGAAAGCCAAGTTTGAATGGACGGAGACTTGTGAGAAGAGTTTCCAAGAGCTCAAGGATAGACTCACTTCAGCCCCGGTGCTTACTTTGCCAGTGTGGTGAGAATTACACTATTTATTGTGATGCATCTAGGGTTGGTTTGGGTTGTGTTCTTATGCAGGTTGGTAAGGTGATAGCCTATGCGTCCAGACAACTCAAGGTTCATGAGAAGAATTATCCCACTCATGACCTAGAGTTTGCAGCTGTGGTGTTTGCACTAAAGCTGTGGAGGCACTACTTGTATGGAGTGCATGTGGATGTGTTCACAGACCACAAGAGTCTCCAGTACGTGTTCACAAAGAGGGAGTTGAATCTACGTCAGCGGAGATGGTTGGATTTGTTGAAGGATTATGACATGAATGTTCACTACCATCCAGGTAAGGCTAATGTTGTAGCTGATGCTTTGAGCAGGATGAGAATGGGAAGTACAGACCACGTTGAGGATGAGAAGAAGGAGTTGGAAAAAGATGTATACAGACTGGCTAGACTGGGTGTGCGATTGGTTGACTCTATTAGTGGGGGTGTTTCAGTTCATCCTAGTTCTGAATCATCCTTGGTAGTTGAAGTCATGCAGGGTCAGCATCTTGATCCTGTATTGATGGAGTTGAAGGACTCAGTGTTGATAAACATGAATGAGTCTTTCGCTTTGGGAGGTGATGGCGTACTTAGGTATCAGGACAAGCTGTGTATACCAGGTGTGGATAATTTGCGGACCAGGATTGTTGCAGAGGCCCATGGTTCCAGATATTCCATACATCAAGCTTCCACCAAGATGTATCATGATCTTAAGTAGATTTATTGGTGGGATGGCATGAAGAAGGACATTGCAGAATATGTGGCCAAGTGTCCTAATTGTCAGCAGGTTAAGGCAGAACATCTTAAGCCTGGCGGTCTTACTTAGATTATTGAGGTTCCGACTAAGAAGTGGAAGGCCATTAATACGGACTTCGTGGTTGGTCTTCCGAGGACTAGGAGACAGCATGACTCCATATGGGTAATTGTACACAGGATGACTAATTCTGCCCACTTTATCCCTGTGAAGTCTACTTACAGAGCCGAGGATTATGCGAGACTCTACATTGATGAGATTGTGAGATGGCATGGGATTGCTTTGTCTATCATTTCAGATAGAGGAGCTCAGTTTACTTCATATTTTTGGAGATCTTTCCAGAAGAGATTGGGCACGCAGGTAAAGCTTAGTACTGCCTTTCATCCTCAGACTGATGGGCAGGCAGAGCGCACCATTCAGACATTGGAGGACATGTTGAGAGCGTTTGGTGATTGACTTCAGGGGTAGCTGGGATGACCATCTGCCTTTGATAGAGTTCTCGTATAATAATAGCTATCACTCCAGCATTGGGATGGCACTGTTTGAGGCACTGTATGGTAGGAGGTGTAGATCTCCAGTTGGGTGGTTCGAGGTTGGTGAGTCATCCATTTTGGGTCCACAGATCATTTATGAGGCCTTAGAGAAGGTCAGAGTGATTAGGGACAGGTTGGCTACTGCTTACAGTCGGCAGAAGTCATATGCAGATAACATAAAATGGCCCTTAGAGTTTGATGTTGGTAACCAGGTCTATCTTAAGATATCACCTATGAAGGGGTGATGAGGTTTTGCAGGAAGGTGAAGTTGAGTCCGAGGTATGTTGGGCCATACGAGATCCTACAGCGTGTGGGTGAGGTGGCCTATGAGTTGGCATTGCCTGCGGAGCTAGCTTCTATCCCTCCAGTTTTTCATGTATCCATGTTAAAGAAGTGCCTAGGTGATCCAGCATCGATTCTACCTGTGGAAGGTTTAGGGGTCGATGAAGACTTGTCCTACGAGAAGGTACCTGTGGAGATCTTAGACAGACAGATCAAGCGGCTGAGGAACATGGAGATTGCCACAATGCAGGTATTGTGGAGAAATCATCTTGTTGAGGGTGCTACGTGGGAGGCGGAGGCCGATATGAGATCCCGCTACCCTAATCTTTTCAGCTCTTGAGGTTAGACTTCCTACTCTTAAGTCTAAGTTTCCTTATCTCTCCATATTTTTGGGGCTATTCTTGGCTGTGCATAGTGATTATGTTATGATCTGACTGGCATTACGATAGATAGTAGTAGTGTCATTCGGGGACGAATGTTCCTAAGGGGGGGATAATGTAAAAACCCTAAAAATGGATAAGATAAGAAATTCATAATGTGTCAAGAATGCCTATGATTAGGCCAGGGTTCACACGGATTGATGCGCCTAGAACCAGACTTCGAAACCCTTTCAACAGCCAAGCCAACTAACTTGGGGAGTTAGTTGAGCTTGTAAAGGTTGGGTCCAACCATGTAGGGGTCTCGAATACGAAGATTTACTCGTATGAGTCTTTACCGGACTTAAAAAGGGAAAATCATAGTTTTGGAGGGTCTAGGGGTAAAATGGTCTTTTTTTCAGGCTAAGCGTAGTATCGTAATTACCCTAAATATATAATTAATTATTTAATTAATAAGGTGGAGGGGCAATTTGGGGAGAGAGGGCCGAAAATTGGCTCTTGAAGTGAAGTCTTGCTCCACCCGGGTTCGAACCTAGGTGGAAGCAATGAATTAAATGTGTTTTTAATTTAAGTTGGTAAATTAATGTAATTAATTTATATTTATTATTTATGAGCTGATTTAAAACAAAAGGAAATCAGATTTTTAATAATTAAATAAAACCTTATTTGACTAAGTCCTAAACTAGACTCCTAAGCCTAAGAAAACTCTTCTCTCCCACGCTCATCTCTCTCTCTCTCACGTTTCTATCACTCTAACTCACGATTATCTCTGCCAAATAACTTCAAAAACAGTAGGTAAACCAAAGTTCTTCACACTTGAAGAACTCACAACGAAAATATAAGAAAACAAACGAAAATCAATCACGTAGGCAAAGAGAAGTTTGTCCGTCGAGTTGGTGTTGACTTTGAGGGGATTTAGACGTGATCTTTGGAGAAGATTTTGGGCAGTAAGTCGAGGTTTGAACATCATAAAAGGTATGGGTTTTCTTACTCTTGGTCCCTTTCCCAAGAGACCCCTAGGATTCAGTCGATTCTAATATGAAAACTAGGATTGTTTCCCCGTTGCATGTCCCTGTCACTAGCTCCTAATGATTCTTAGGTTGGGTATGTTTGCTGGTAGATATTAGGCATGTGTTATGTTTTCGTGATGAATATGTTCATGTTTGTGTGTTTTAAATCGTATGAATGACAACCTATGTGTTTTCGAAACTATGTGCATGTGTGTGCAAAGATGTAACCGTGACTAATGTTCTATGTTTGATGCTCCAAAAATTTTTAATGTTATGGTTGTTATTTTACGTGCAGAAACCTATGTAAATCGTGATGTTCATATAAGATGAAATGTGGATGATTTGAGTGATAATCTCTTAGCTAAACGAACCTATGAAAAATGCACCCAAAATGTGTTAAATGATCTACGAATTACCCTATGAGTTCAAGTGTAAATATTGATGAAAGTGAGCTGAAATGTGACCAAATTTCCAGCAGCTTACAAGTTTGGTTTTGGCTAAAGGTAGATGAACAAATATGGAAAATTAATTGAGTGTAAATTAGGTGAGGTCACTAGGATTTGAACCCGCCACCCCACCCGTGAGATACACTAAAAACGTGAAATAAATGGGGGTTAAGGGGATTCGATCTCGGGTGTCCTGGCTGGAAAATAATGTAGGAAATTAAAGAATTGAGAGGAGTGGGATTCAAACCCACAACCTCTCAGTCAGAACTTAAGAAATAGTGAAAAGAAAAAGAAATGTGAGGCGTGGGAATCGAACCTACGACCTCAAGGCAGTAGAGGAGAGTAAGAGAAAATGAAAAGAAAAGAAATGTGAGGCGTGGGAATTGAACCCACGACCTCAAGGCAATGAAGGAAGAGTTAAGAGAAAATGAAGATAAAAGAAATGTGAGGCGTGGGAATTGAACCCACGACCTCTAGGCAGTAAGGGCAAAATTAAAAGAAAAATAAACAGAGGTTGTAGTGGTTTGATCCCACAACCTCATGGTCAACTCGAAATAGACAAGGAGAATTAAATAAAAAAAAGGGGGCTGTGGGGGTTCGATCCCACAACCCCTCGGCCAAGGAAGAGGAAATTCAAAGGAGAAAAATAAAGAGGAAACGTTGATGTTGGGGCTCGATCTAGGGTCCTAATGTCATGTGGACCAAAAATAAAATAAATGAAAAATGTAAGTGTTGTCGAAGGGATTCGAAATTGGGTTCCCTTGCCCAAATTCCGTATTGATACGTAAGTCATATGTGAATTAAATATTAAAGAATAATGCTACCTACTTAGATCGAAATTGAGATGTTGGCATACATACAAGATGCATAAGTCTTGTACCACATAATCTTAGGAAGATATGAATCACTTAAACGAACTATGAACGAAGCATCATGACTTGTATGTATAAACCCATAAGTCTAGCATACGTTTAAAAATAAGTGCACCTAAGAATTATGTAATGAAATGATATAACCCTAGAAGGGTTAGGCAAGAGTGTAACACACACTAAATGGCCAAGTGCATTGGCATACGATGAAATATATATTATGTAATGAAATGATGAAACCCTAGAAGGGTTAGGTAAGAGTGTGAAACACACAAATGGCCAAGTGCATTGGCATATGATGAAATGAACATTCACGTAAAATGGGGTGAGTAATTATGAAGAGCAAATATGCTAATGTTAATGAATGTGGTGACAACATGATAAGAGGCTAATGTGAAAGATGAGAGCAATCTCAAATGAGCCTAAGGAAATGTTACCAAAACGTACTCACCTATGAGAGTGTAAAGTTAATGAAGAGACCAGTCTCTATGAACACTCTAATGAAAGTATTGAGAATAATGTATACTTAATACTAATGATGAGATGAGAAATCATCTATTGAGCTATGATGTCCTCATATTAGAAGCCAGCTTCCATGACGTATGAGTTGAATAAAATGGAACTTTATACTGAGCACCGATAAACTAGCTATGAGCAGTGATGCCTTCTTTCGGGAAGGGCGGAGGTTCACGTAACTCTCATGAGATGAGACTGTCTGGCATGCCGGGTATGGGTCTCCTTATATCTCCTAGTCTTCGAACCTATACTGCCAATATAGGGATTTGGCGGGGTTAAATTCCCATATACGCTAGCATGTTTTTGGGTCATTTTGGCCGGTGATTCCACCTCTTTTCGGTGTGGGGGAGACACTGGATTTTATGATACTCACATGATCTATGTCGGTTAAAGTTAAAGTTCCCAATGAATGAACGAGGCCAGCCTCAAATGATGCACACAATGAAATGAATGATACCAAAGGTGTTAGGATAGGATAATCAAGAGGTGAGCTAGACTCAAGTAATGACACTAGGTTATTCTTGATCATTGCACAGCAAACCCGATGAAAGTCTTAAACTACATCCTAGGTATAGCTGGTGTTCACACTAGCCTATGAACGAAATGAAATGAAGTACGTATGAATGATTGAAGTAGACTCTGTGTTTGTGTTTGCTAATGAAGACTCCCTAGTTGAGGTCTCATATGTTGAGACCTCATTTCAGAAAGTCTTAATGTCAAGTCCATGATTCCAAGGTCTCATGGCATATGAATGAATATTATAAAAGATGTTATGTGCTATATGCAATATGATATGTGCTATGTGTAAGATGTTATGTATTGTGTGCAATATGATAAGTATGATGATGCATGTTACTCTCATGGCATGACTTTCCTAATCCAAATTTGGAAAGCTCACTGACTTTCCTAATCCAAATTTGGAAAGGTCACTGACTTTCCTAATCCAAATTTGGAAAGTTCACTAACTTTCCTAATCCCAATTTGGCAAGTCCACTGACTTGACTTTCCATAATCATGTTGTTAGGAAAGAGCTATTCTTACTCATGCATGTCCTTGGTGTGTGATTGCATATACCCATACTTAGTACAAGTGTGTACTAATCCCATACAACTCTATAATTTTTAGGTGGAGGCACAGGTGGACGCTAGAGTTTACAGGTTGACATTGCAGCTATCCGGACGTGGAGCTTTCATCCGGACTTGGTAGGCCCTCATGCTTTCGAGGATGTCTGCCGTTATTATCTAGCTTAGATGTAGGCTTTATCTAGTGGAGCATGTTCCACTAGTGTTTCTTTCCACTTTCAAAATTATGTTTAATGCAATTACGAATTGTTTCTTTCATTTGATTATCTCTATATTAGATGGTTGATTTGTGAACGCCTATGATGTTAAGTTTAAAATGTTTAGCATTAAATAAGAAAATAAAAAGTTCAAATTTTCCGCTAAAATTAACCTAGATGAAGTAAGAATGACGTATGTAGGCTTGTCTACGACCTCTGAGAGGTCAACGACGCCGGTATCATCTGGGGTCTAGATTCCGGTCGTGACAACAAAATATTTGCCAAGTATAGAAAATGTGAGTTTTGGTTGAGGTCGGTGGCGTTTATTGGTCGTATGATCTCTAATAAGGGAGTTGAGGTTGATCCAAGGAAAATGAAGCAGTAAGACATTGGCCTATACCCTTGACTCCAACCGATATTAGGAGTTTCTGGGTTCTAGCGGGTCATTATCGGAGGTTTGTGGATTGTTTTGTGTCCATTGTATCTCCCTTGACTACTTTGCCCCAAAAGAGTAAAAAATTTGAGTGGTCGGAGGCGTGTGAAAGA
Organism: Solanum sitiens; assembly: GCA_016801875.1. Lineage (NCBI taxonomy): Eukaryota > Viridiplantae > Streptophyta > Magnoliopsida > Solanales > Solanaceae > Solanum > Solanum sitiens. The sequence goes on along the minus strand of JABWTJ010000121.1, from coordinate 422,749 downwards.
AGCTTCAAAATCATGAAAGATAGGCTTACTTCCTCTCCAGTGTTGACTTTACTGGAGGGACCAAGGGCTTTGTTTTATTTTATGATTCATCCCGAGTGGGTTTAGGGTGTGTGCTTATGCAATATTAGAATGTAGTACCCTATGCTTCTAGAAAACTTAAGGTGCATGAGAGAAACTTCCCGACTCATGATCTTGAGTTAGCGTCCGTGATATTTGCATTGAAAATATAGAGCCATTACTTGTATGGTGTTCTTGTTGATGTTTATACCGACCACAAGAGTCTCCAATATGTGTGTACTCAAAAGGAGTTGAATCTCCGACAAAGAAGGTTGTTAGAATTATTGAAGGATTACGACATGAGTGTTCTCTCTCACCCCATCAAGGCCAATGTAGTTGAGGATGCTCTAAGTCATATGACTATGGGTAGTGTGTCTCATGTAGAAGAATCCAAGAAAGACCTAGTGAAAGATGTTCATAGGTTGGCTAGATTGGGAGTTAGGTTGGAAGATTCTCCAAATGGTGGTTTTATGGTCCATCATAACTCCTAGTCATCATTGGTGGTTGAGGTGAAGTCCAAACAATACCTTGATAAACCATTGATGGATTTGAAGAAATCAATTCTTGGAAATCTTAATGAGTCATTCTCTTTAAGGGGGATGGTGTCTTGAGGTATCAATGAAGGTTGTGTCTTCCCAATGTAGATGGTTTGAGGAACCGGATTCTTGAGGAAGGTTATGGGTCCCGGTACTCCATCTATCCAGGTTTCACAAAGATGTACAATGACCTTAGAGAAGTGTTTTGGGGGGAAGGTTTGAAAAAGGACATAGCGGAATTTGTTGCTAAGTGTCCGAATTGCCAACAAGTGAAAGCCGAACACCAAAATCCGGGTGGTTTACTTTAAGAAATCCAAGTTCCTACTTGGAAATGGGAAGATATAAATATGGATTTTGTGGTAGGTTTACCTCAAACACAAAAGAAATATGACTCTATATGGGTTATTGTGGATAGATTGACCAAATCTGCTCATTATATTCCCGTCAAGTCTACCTATTCGGTGGAGGATTATGCAAAAATCTTCATAGATGAGATTGTGTGTCGCCATGGTATTCCATTATCCATATAATCGAATAGGGGTGCACAATTCACATCTAGGTTTTGGAGGTCATTCCAAAAAGGATTGGGTACCAAGGTGAAGTTAAGCACCACTTTTCATCCTCAAACGGATGGTCAAGTGGAGTGTACTATTCAAATCCTTGAGGATATACTTAGAGCTTGTATAATTGATTTCAAGGGAAATTGGGATAAGAACTTACCTTTGGTGGAGTTCTCATATAATAATAGCTTTCATTCATCCATTTCTATGGATCCTTATGAAGCTTTGTATGGTAGGAGGTGTAGGTCTCCTATTGCGTGGTTTGAAGTTGGTGAGTCTTCGCTTTTTGGTCCCAATTTGATTTATAAGACTTCGGAGAAGGTTCATATCATAAGGAACCGGTTGCCAACAGCCTATAATCGGCAAAAGTCTTATGCCAATCATAGGAGAAGAGATTTAGAGTTTGAATAAGGTGATAAGGTTTATTTGAAAATTTCGCCTATGAAAAGGGTGGTCAGATTTTGTAAGAAAGGGAAGTTGAGTCCTCGTTATGTGGGTCTCTATGAAAACTTACAAAGGGTTGGCAAGGTTTCCTATGAGTTGAAACTTCCTGGTAACCTTGATTCGGTTCATCCGGTTTTCCATGTTTCTATGCTTAAGAAGTGTATCGGTGATCTCGAGTCTTTTCTTCCTATTGAGTGTCTTGGTTTGAAGGATAACCTCTCTTATGAGGATGTCCCGGTAGAAATCCTTGATCGTCAAGTAAAGTGGTTGAGGAACAAAGAGGTGGTTTTCGTTAAAGTATTATTGAGAAACCACCTAGTTGAGGGAGCAACATGTGAGGCCGAAGACGACATGAAGTTCCGTTATTCTCATATATTTACTAGTGAAGGTTAGTTGTTCTTACTAATAATGAATATAACAAACAAATTTGAAGTTGCTATGATTTTTGGTGAAGTTTTGCAAAAATGTGCATTTTGGAGTCATTACAGTGAAGTTACAGTGAATTGTGCATATTGACTTGAAAATTTGCAATTCTTCTTGTTTTGAGTTATGTTGTGCATTTTGATATGATGAGTCTTTATGAAATGATATTTATCATGTTGATAAGTTGAATTTTGGCATAATTGACTCATATATGGTATGTGCTCATGTTGTTGTGAGAAGGAAATTCTCATGATGTGATGTTGAGTCTTATGAGTGGTAATGGATGATGTTGTAAGTAAGGTTATTATCTATTGTTGATTGATTTTGTAAGTAAGGTTATTATGTATTGTTGATTGGTTGGGCTGTTAGTCTTGAGTCTATTCCTTCCTTCCAAATGATTTTTCTGTCATTTAGGGACTAATGTTCCTAAGGGGGGGATAATGTAACACTTTGAAAGTCTAAGACGTGTTCTAAGGCCTAAGATGGGTGTCAAAAGGATTAGACACTGTTTTAGGGTTAACTTTGATGAATATAAGTCGTTTAGGAAGTTTAGAAACCAAAACATAAAAGAACGTCCTTGACATCCGGAAACTAGTTCAATGAGGTGCTAGCGTGCCTTAGCCTATTTTACTAAGTTTTAGGAGTCTGAAAATGATGAATTTTTGTGGAAGGGTGTGTAAAATGTATTAGGGTTGATTCATAGTCGAAAAGTCCAGGTGTGACTCGCCAAGTACAAATCAAGGGCCCTTGAGGAGGACCCTAGCATTTTAGGGTTAAAGGCTGCCCAAGGCAGTGTCCACCAACGGATGCAACCCATAATCCGTTGTCCAATTGACAGGGCATGGACTGCTTCCATCGATGGACAATTTGCCAAATTTTTGGAACCCTGCAAACGGATATTCTCTGAACTTATCGACGAGTGTGCAGCACGGAGGTGAACTATGCCCGTCGATGGACTCACGATTCGTGGATTGTGGTCTCGTCTTTGGAGCCACTATTTTTCTGCACATTTTTATTTAATTCATTTAATTATTTGGCTTAGTTAGGAGGTTAATTAGGTCTTTAATTCATTTAAATACCCTAAGCTAATTATAGTAACCTAAGCTCTCATAAATTCCAAAACAAAAACTCTCTTCCTTCTCTCTTCTTTCTCTCTCCCAAGTTGAAGAACTCCATAGAAGTCAAGGTCAAGGTGGGTTCTAGGGATTCAATAACCAAGATTTCTCCATCAATCTTCATCAATATTAAGGTATGGGATTCCTTTCACCTTTGGGACTTCTTTCCCAAAAGGGTTCAATCTAATTGATTTCAAAAGTATGAAATTCAAGTGTCTTTTCCAATCTCGAATTTGATCTTGTGAATTGCTTTGTTTATGATTTCTTTTTGTTTTATTAAATATACTATGATTAATTATGACTATATTACACTACTTATGGATGGTTTGGTCTAGTTTGTAGAAGATGACATTTTCCCATTAATCGTAGGTTGTGATCTTAATGTAAATTTTGTAGTGTTTGTTCAATTGACTTGGTTATTGGTTTAATTACTATTCCATAATGTTATTGTATCAATTATTAATAGATTGAGATGAATTATAGACCTATTATTCTAGTTCTTGAGTAATTGATATAGGTTAGGAAACATGATATGAATTTGACCTAAGTCTCTTATCTTAAGCTATGAACTAGTGATGAATTGTGATGTAGTGATTCAATTGGCCTTGTTATCATGCTTATTACTATTATGTGATGGTATTATACCCATTGTTGGGTTGAATTGAGGGGTTTATGGTAAGACCTTGAAGATGGATTATGAAGTACACTTGGTAAGTCTTGTATTCTCAACTCTTTACTTCAATTGTGGTTACTTAAGATAAATTGATGATGTTGCATTGAAGTATATCTTGTATTTGGATTGATAGCGTTGGTATGATGTTTAATTGAGATGTCTTTACTATGGTTTTTGAGGTGTTGACTAAGATGTAAATAATATAAGGATGGTGATAACTTACCAATGTGCCTTATCATGTTGTGAATGTGTTAATGTGTTATCCTCACTTATATGAATTGTAATGAAAGGAATATACTCATGCAATTCTTATTGAGATATGATGATGATGATTATACAAGGTATAAACCCTATGACCAACATTAAGTTATGATGATTAATAAAGACATTAAAGACATTTCAAAAGGGACTCTAGCTTAGCACTGAGTGAACTAGTGTGAGGAGTGCCCCTTCCCGCATAGGGAAGGTAGGATCACTAATGTACTCTTGAGATTGGAGACTATAATTCATGTAGCATAAAGAGGGTCCCAACTATATCTCCTAGTTCTTGAACTATGTTGCCCCCATAGAAATAATAACTAGTGGATCCACGTAGTTGCTATGTTCATGTTTTGGTACTACCTTTGCAAGTAGTCAGCCTTCCTTCGGTGTAGGGTTCCATGACACCGGATTCCACATTAGCTCATGTGGTATATGTCGGTTAAATAAAGATGTTTCAAAAGATAAAATGAACTAAATGAATGAACTTTAACTAGGAAAATATAAGGGGTCTAGCTTAGTCTAGGTTGTCGTATGAGACTCTACCTTAATATTTCACTAGTTAGCCTTGAGGGAAGTCTTAGGAGGATGTTCTTATATATTTGAATATTCTTATAATGGTACATGCTATGTATATGTTGGTCTTGCACATTGACTATACTACATGATGCATCGTTTCACTTATGAACATGATGATATGTACTCTTAAATGATATGCTATGTGAAGTTGGATATTAGTCATGGTTCTTGTTGGGTTACTTGATTGACTAAGGTTATGGGGCTTTGCTTGGTTATTTCACTAGTTGACTTAATGAGGGTTCATGGGTAATTGTCTTGTTTTGGTTATGTCGAAATGAACTCTTATCTATGCTTGTTGTTATTATAATTTGATGATAGCATTGCTTTGACGATGTGTCCAATTATGTGATATGCTTGTTAAGTTGACTAGAGTTAGTATTGTTGGTATTTTGTTGTACATGCTTTTGACTTAATGAATATGTATTATTGATTGATATGGACTTCTTGAATATGCATAAGGCTTTCTAAATATAAAATATTATGTTTTAATGAAATGTCCCTTTTTAGCATGATTTTATGATATATGTGCATATGGTCTCATACTTAGTACAAGTGGTGTACTAACCCCATTTTCTCCCTTTGTCCCCAATATTTTAAGTTTCGGTCGTTGAAGAGCTTTGAGACAATTTTGATGGAAGACTTGGAATTCTCATTCATCTATGTTGGGTGGGTCCTCACTTTCCGAGGGCAATGCAAATATCAAGCTTATGAAGTTGTTCTAGTTTTAAGACTCTTATGTTTTTTCCTTTTCATTTGAGTACTAAAGATTGTATAGCCTATAGGTGGCTCTTATTGTATTGATGTATGGGCTAGGCCCAAATTGTTATACTCTTGATAGATGGTTATGATATGAGACATTCATTTGAGACTACGATATATCTTGTCTATCTATGTGCAATAAAAGTAGAAGATTATGTAACCTTCTTATACGAAGGGTCTATGTATACTTGATATGAATATTATGTGAATGTAGAGGTCTAGATAAACTTCATTGGTGAAGTAATGAAATGTTTTAAATTTTTCCGCATTTTTTACCTCTGAATGTAATGATTTAAGCTAAGAGTCTAGTCTTAGTCCTCAAAGAGGATGACGACGCAGGTTACGTCTAGGGGGAGCTCCCCGGATGTGACACCATACTTGGAGAAAGATATCCAAGCCCTCTTCAAAATTGCCTCAATAGTTCAATGACCCGAACCTATATTGTTTGGAAAAAAGGGAAAGAATATGGGTTAGTACACCACTTGTACTAAGTATTGAAACATGTGCACACATAAACTTAGAAATCATGCTAAAGGGGACATTTGTTCAAAACCATGCTAAGTACTTTGAAAGTCCTTATAAATAACCAAGCACACATATAAGACAATAATCATATATTCCTTAAGAGAATAACATATTCGACACAAGACCAACATCCTCAAGTAAAGTCAAGTCAACATATGTAATAGCATATTAGAACCCATAGACAAAACAACTCCAACATCATGTTATAACAAAAAAGCATTTACGAGGGTTCATAATATTAGAACATAAGAAAAACCCTTACTCATAACCCCTTACCAATCTTACTAGTGCAATGGCAAAGTGAAGCCCCATAATCCCACTAGCCCCATAATCCCACTCAACCAAGTAAACCAACCAAAGGATCACGAATAATGTCTAACTTCATATAACATAGCATCATGAGTATTCGTCACCATATTTAGCAATATAGACCAATAACATGTTCATAAGTGAAACTAACATCATATAATATCATTAACATATAAAGTCAACATATGCATATCATTTACTTTATAAGAACATAAGAACATCCTCCTAGGACTTCCCTCAAGGTCAACTAGTGCAATGTATATGTAGAATCGCATAACCCTACCTAGACTAAGTCAAACCCATTAAGTCCTCCTGGTTGTAATTCACTTTATTACTTCATTATACTTTCGGGAACACTTTCCTTAATCGACATAGACCACATGAGCTAAATGTGGAATCCGGTGTCATGAAACCCTACACCAAAAGAAGGTGGACTACTTTCAAAGGTAGTACCGAAACATTAACATAACATCTAGGTGGATCCACTAACTAGTATTCCTATGAGGGCAACATAGTTCGAGAACTAGGAAACATGTTTGAGACCCTCTTTATGACATTGGCATTGTAATTTCTGTCTCATGAGAACCATGGATAACCTACATTTCCTACTTAGGAAGGGACACTCCTCACTACTAGTTCACTTGGTGATAAGCTAGAGTCCTATTTGAAATGTCTTTCAGCCTTCCTTTAACAATCGTAACATAGTTTAGGTCGTAGGAGACTAACCCCTTGTATATTCATAGTCATTAGATCAATAGCAATTGGATGATAACATCCTTTCATTACAACCCTCATATGTGAGATTAATAGATTATCATCATCATGTCATAGCAAGGCACACAGGTAATTCATAACCAACCTTATATCATTACATCTTAATCATAATCTCAAAATCCACATAATCAAGAAATTTCAATTGCATAATCATACCAACACCTACTCAATCTAATCACAAGATATTCTTCAATTAAACTCCATCATCAAGTACATGACATCACAATTGAAGTAATGGTTTAAGATCACAAAGTCTTACTAACTCGCCTTCAAAAGCCATCATCCATGGTCTTACCATCAACAAACCAATCTCATCCAATATTACGTGTAATAACATCATATAATAGTAGGTAACACAATAACTAAGTCAACTGCATCAACACTAACCAATTCAACAATAGTTCATAACCTAGCGTAAGGGAATTGGGGTCAATTCATCACTTCTTACACATAATCGATTTAAAATCAACAACTACCATAATTGAACAATAATACGTCATAATATAACCATAATAATCATTAGAAATCAATAACAAAACAATTTGAAAGATCAATCTCGGATTAGAAAGAAACCCATATTCACTTCATCATTTGGAAATCAATTTTGAAATAACCCTTTGGGGAAAAAATCCCAAAGGTGAAGAGTTCCCATACCTTGATATTCCTTGAAGATTTATGGAGAAAAGTTGACTTCTTGCTGTCCTATAGCATTTAGCCCTCGGTCTTCTATGTAGTTCTTCGTTGGGAGAGAGAGAGAGAGTGGAGAGAAGGAAGAGTAATTTGAGTTTGGGAACTGTGGGTTGTTAAGTTGGGTTTAGGTTTAGAGCAGTTTATATAGTCAATTAACTAACTTAATTAAGAACCCCTTAACCCCTAATTAACCAATAAACTAATTACTAATTAAATCAAGTCACTTCAAACTTAATAGAAAAATGCAGGCCTGACCTACGGCACCTCGACCTATGGTCTGTAGGTCAGGCGACGACTTTGCCGCCCACCGTCCTGCACAACCGTAGTCTTGGTCAGAGAGTCTGCATTTTGGCCATTTAATAAAAAATATAATTGTTGGTCGAAAAAGCCATCGACGCCCCATCATCCAGGCGACGCCCCTTTGTTTGGCAACCGTAGGTTCTGTTGTCTACACTACCTAATTTTGCAGCTTTGGGTCAAATGCAAGGCTCCTCTTCAAGGACCCCTAGGGTGGTACTTTGGGAGTCTTACCTGGATGTTTTGAGACTAAATACGTCTAACACTAGTTTGACACCTTTCCACCAATTTTCATAAATTTTCGACTCCTAAAACCTCTTCAAATAGGCTAAGGCACACTAGAACCTCTTTCAAAAATCATCGGACGTCATGGAAGTTTCTTGACGTTTTGACTCTAAAACTTCCTAAATGACTCGTATAAATTATTTTAGGTCTTATAAAAGTATTTCAAGTCTTGGACACTCATGTGAGGCTCTAGATTAGGTCTTGGACTTTCAAAGTGTTACAATGTGTTTACTTGAAAGTAGTTAAATCTCCAACAAAGAAGATGGTTGGGATTATTGAATGATTATGACATGTGTGTTCTCTACCACCCCGGCAAGTCCAATGTTGTTATGGATGCTTTGAGTCATATGACCATGAGTAGTGTATCTCATGTACAAGAAAGAAAGAAAGACCTAATGAAATATGTTCATAGGTTAGCTAGATTGGGTGTTCTATTTGAAGATTCCCAAAATGGTGGTTTTGTAGTTCGTAATAACTCCGAGTAAATTTTAGTAGTTTAGGTGAATTCTAAGCAACATTTTGATCCACTATTGATGGAGTTGAAGGAATAGGTAAATACAAAGATGAATGAGTGATTCTTCCAAGAAGGGATGGTGTGCTAAGGTAACAAAATAGGTTTAGTGTACCAGAAGTTGATGATTTGAGGAGTAGTGTTTTGTCAGAAGCTCATGTTTCTTGATATTCTATTCATCCGGGTTCCACCAAGAAGTATCGTGATCTTTGAGAGGTACATTAGTGTGATGGCTTGAAAAGGGATTGTAGCGGAGTTTGTATCCACATTTCCTAATTGCCTACAAGTTAAAGCCGAGCATTCATAGGCTAGTGGCTTAATCCAACAAATGGGTGTTCCTACTTGGAAGTGGGAAGAAATTATCATGGACTTTGTTGTTGGGTTGCCTCAAACCTGGAGGAAAAATGACTCAATTTTGGTTATAGTTGATAGAATGACAAAATCCACCCACTTTATTCCCGTTTAGTCTATTAATACGGCGGAGGATTATGAAAGGATCTACATTGATGATATTGTGAGTCTTCATGGTATTCCTTTGTCCATCATATTGGATAGAGGTGCACAATTCACTTCTCATTCTTGGAGATCTTTTCAAAAAAGGTTTGGTACACATGTAAAGCTTAGCATCATTTTTCATCCCCAAATGGATGGTCAAGCGGAGCGTACTATTCACACCCTATAAGACATGTTAAGAGCTTGTGTGATACACTTCAAAGGGAATTAGGACAAAATCCTACCATTGATTTAGTTCTCTTCTAATAATAGTTACCATTCTAGTATTTCAATGGCTCCATCTGAAGCACTATATGGTAGGATATGTAGGTCTCCGATCGGGTGGTTTGAGGTTGAAGAGTCTTCACTCCTTGTTACAAAAATAATCTATGAATCTTTAGAGAAGGTTCGGGTGATAAGGCATAGGTTGAAAACAACCTTTAGTCAGCCAAAATCCTATGCCAACTATAGAGGAAGAGATCCTGAATTAAAAGTAGCTGACATGGTGTATTTGAAGATTTAACCTATTAAAGGGGTGATTAGATTTGGAAAAAATGGAATGTTAAGTCCCCCCTATGTGGGTCCCAATGAGGTTTTGCAACGGGTCTAAAAGGTTGCATATGAGTTGAGACTACCTAGTGAACTAGCTTCGATTCATCCAGTATTCATGTCTCCATGCTTAAGAAGTGTATTGGTGATCGCGTATCCATTATTCATATTAAAGGGATAGGTGTGGATGAGAACCTTTCCTATGAAGAGTTTCTAGTGCAAATTCTCGATCGCCAAGTCAAGAAGTTGAGGAACAAAGAGGTGGCCGCCGTAAAAGTCCTATGGATAAACCACCTAGATGAGAGAGCAACATGGAAGGCCAAAGCCAAGGCCGTCATGAAATCCCGCTATCCTCATCTTTTTCCTAATTAAGGTTAGTAGTTCCTCATAAAATAAAATGATTAATAACATGAACTTGGCTTGTTTGCTAAGTATGTGCATATTTTGGTAAAGTTAATGTCAAAATGAGTTTTCAGGGAAGAGGGTTTTTGTGTTAACTTTTACTTATGTGAAATATATGTTTTGTATTCTTGAGATTTTTGTCCTTTGATATTTTCTTAAGAAGAATAGCATGGTAACTCTTTAATATCATTTTGAGCTCATGTTGATGATGAGAAGGTAGTTCCTCATAACGTGTTATGAAATGTTGAGCTCTTATGTGTTGTGATTTGAGTTGCTATGTGTAATGTTGTTAATATGTGTTGAATGGAGTTGTGAAGTAATCCTATGAGCTGTGACTCACTATATACATGTTGTTGGTTGGGCTGCTAGTATTGAATCTATCCTTTCCATACAAAAATATTTTAGTGTCATTCGGGGATGAATATTCCTAGGTGGGGGATAATGCAATACTCGAAAAGTCCATGAACTAATCTATAGCCTCACATGATGATATAAACCTTAAAACACTGTTTATAAGCCTAACTTAATGTATTAAAACTATTTTGGAAGTGTTAGAGTCAAAATGACAAGAAACGTCCATGACAAGCTAGTGCAATTGAACTAATAAACTGTCCTTAGGTTTCTTGAAGGTTTGGGAGTGTCATATGAAGTCTAAAACTTGTAAAAAGATTTTAAATAGGTAAAATAATGTATATTGGGTGAAAATGTCCAGGTACTACCCCCCAAGGATCTTCCTAGGGGTCCACGAAGGGACCGCAACCTTGGCCAAGAAAGTTGCAAAAGGCAGCAACAAATTACACTTGGCAGAATTGTCTCCGTGTCGTACACATGGTTCCACAACGACTAAAAATCTTTTTCTGCGTCGCAAAAACGTAGCGGACTCTTCTAGTTCAAAAACTAATTTAGAAAATATTGCGGGAAAAGCTCCGCGACACACTTTTTTCCCAATGAAAATCTTAAATTTGGAATTCATGTTTGACTTCATTAAAGGGTGAAATTAAGTGAGGGGTCTTTTTTTTGTATTTCTTGGGAGGTATATATATTGATTTAAAATCAGTTTTACCTCACATTCACTCACAGAAATAAATCCCCAAATCAAAAACCCAAAAACTCCCACCTCACTCTACTTCTCTCCCTATTCATCCTCCATAGGAAAAACAAGGAAGGTTGAGGAATAAAACAAAGTCTCCAAGGTTCTTACTCAAATTTTGTGGATAAAGCTTCACTAAGATATGGGTTCTTCACTCTTGGGATTACTTTACCCTAGAGGTCCACTCAATGTTGATTTCTAAACCACCCAATTCCAAGGGTTTTCTTCTACAAATGGGTTTTCTTCTAAACTTGAAATTGATGATTGATTATGACTAATTGTGATTACCGATGGATAATTAAGGGTATATTGTTGATGAATTGATGTTGATCAATGGGTATTTCACTCGATTTATTTCATTTCCCCAAATATTGTATCTTGTTTATAAGTTGATAGGAATTGATGAATGTATTGATTGTTAGACTTGTTTTATCTATTCTAATTCATTCGTGGACTTCCTAGGGTAATGTATTGTTTGTATTAGTCCTATTTGTTGAATAATTCATGGTGAACCCTTTCCTCATAACCCTACATTATGAATTGAAGTTAATTTGTTATTGATTATACAATTGACTTAGTTTTTGTATAGATCACTATTGTATGATGTTATTAAGCCTATTGATAGGTGAATATTGTTGGTTGATTGTAATACCGTTGAAGGAGGCTTATAAAGGTGAATTGGTAAGACCTTATGTTCTTGAATCCTTTGCTTCAATTGTGATGTCTAGTACTTGATGATGATGTTCAAATAAAGTATTACATGTGATTAGATTTAGTAGGAGATGGTATGATGAATGTAATTGTCATGTCTTGACTATTTGAATTGTGTGATTATGACTAAGGTATGATGATATAAAGTTGATTGTGAATCACTTATGTGCCTTATTATGATATAATGATGATGGTGTTAATCTCACAAATTAAGGGTTTCAACGAAAGGACATTCTCATGCAATTCCTCATTAGCTAATGATTATGATATACAATGGGTTATTCTCCTATAATCAACATTAAGCTATGATTGATTAATAAAGTCTTAAAGAGATTTTAGCTTAGCACCGAGTGAACTAGTTATTAGAGGTGTCCCTTCAAAATGTGGAAAGGTAGGTTCACAATGGTTCTCATGACATAAAGATTACAAGGCCATGGTACATAAAGAGGGTCTCAAGCATGTCTCATAGTTCTTGAACTATGTTTCTCCCATAGGAATACTAGCTAGTGGATCCACCTAGAATGCTATGTTCATCTTTTGGTCTACTTTGGCAAGTGGACCACCTTCTTTCGGTGTAGGGTTTCATGACAACAGATTCCACAAATAGCTCATGTGGTCTATGTTAGTTAAGGCAATTTTTCTTGAAAGTAAAATGAATGACTAAATTAAGATGGATATTGACTATGATGACTGGAGGCGTCTATTTAGGATAGTTAGGGGTATGAGACTCTACCTAGACATTGCACAAGTTAACTATAAAAGGAATCCTAGGAGATGGTCTTGTGTATTATGATGACATGCATTATGAAACATTGGCTTTATATGATGACACTCTTATATGATGTTGACTATCTTAATGAATATGCTATTGGTCTAAATTATTATAAGTGGGAATGACTGCCTATGAGGATATGTTCTATGAAGCAAAACATTACTTTTGATCTCCTATCTTGTGTTAATTGATTATGTGGGGTTATGGGCTTCACATGAGCATTGCACTTGTAGGCTTAGGATGGGATCGTTGGTAAGGGTTTTGTATACTATGTTGATATGAACTATTGAATAGGAAATGTTGATATGGCTTTATGTTGATATTGTCTTCGGTTATGAACATGTCTTATGTTATTGTGATCCTTATCTTGTACATACTCTATTGTATGTGCATTAAGGCTTCCTAAATGACTTAGCATGTTTTCTAATCAAATGGTCCCTTTCATGCATGTTTGAAATATTTTATGTGCATTTACTCATACTTAGTACAAGTGGTTGTTCTAACCCATATTTCTATGTTTTTTACAATTATGTAGGTTCCGCCATTGAGTTCCTAGGAGGCCGATTGAAGAAGACTTGGACTTTTATCCAAGTGTTGGTAGGTCCTCATGTTCGGGGATGTTACCTTTTTCTACATTCTAGCTTTAAGTTGTATTGTCATAAAGACATTGTTCATTCCGTTATCATTTGGATATTGATGTAAGCATATAATTGCATATTGACTGTGTATTGGCTATGACCAACCTTTGTAATCGTTTAGATGGTTTTATGTGAGATGATCTTATTAGACTATATTTCGTATATTGGCTATGTTTTCTAAAACAGAAGCCTAAGTAAGCTTACTATGCAAGGGTCTAAGTAAACTCCATATGTATATATGTTTAGTATGCGAGAGGTCTATGTAAACCTCAATGTATAAAAGTTTTAATTTTTCTGCATTTTTAACCTATGAAATATAATGACGAATGCTAAGAGGCTAGTATTAGTCCTTTTCGAGGACGACGATGCCAGTTACGGCTAGGGGTGCTGCCTAGTCGTGATATAAATTACCCAAAAGACACCTCACCTAATTGAGTCTTTTTGTGAAGTCAAATTGACTTAAAAGTGATGCGAATGAATCTGGGAAGAGGCTGCACATCGCGGGGGTAGTTACAAATCTTTTTTCATTAATCCGGGTTGAGGGAGTGAGCCTCGTGAAGGCCCTGCATCATGACGAATTTTTTTCCTTCCCAGTGTTGGCTGAGCGACGCGTGACAACCTTCTAATCATGGCTGCACGCAGGCTGCTTTAGCAGTCTCCTTGTGAATGTTCGGGTTCTACTCAAGGACCCTTCGGGTGGTCCTTGGGGAATAGTGACTGGATTGTTTGAATCTATAAACATTATTTTACATATTTAATGTCTTTTAACAAGTTTTAAACTTTATAAGACACTCTCAAACCTTCACAAAATACAAGGATGTCTACTAGTTCAATTTTGGATCTAATACTTCTAAATAAACTTTAGTATGTTAGTCTATGTCTGGAAACATCATTTTAATCATTAGTAGATAGGTGATTCTCTAGTCTAGGTTCATAGGACTTTCTAGGTGTTACACTTAGTTGTACCTTTCGCACGTAAAACACCTTCCATGGTGTGGGGTCTTATGACATCGAATTCCATACCAAGCTAGTATGGTCTATGTCTGCTAATGACTTATTATCATCATGTAGTATGCATTCTAGTACTGGAAAAGTTCTACAACGTGTAGGTACTGGAATGGGACGTTCTCTATACATGGCAGAGTAGGTTTTGAAGATGCTAGGATGTGGTTTCCTTAGGTCTTCTTCAAGACCATTATGTGAAATACTCTAAATGTACGATTTCCTTTTAAAATTGTTTTAATGAAAGTAGGTCCTCTTAATGAAGCAATATATATAGAAAGTTTCTTATCTAGGGCATATTTGATGATTGTTGAGGTAGGCTTTAAGAGGGTGTATGGGCGGTCACTTCATATGCTACTTAGGTGAGTCTTAGAGTAACCTTATATAGAGAGTCTAAATGACCTAAATGTTTATCTTAATGTATATGAAATTATGTGATATGTGATGTATTGGAATAACTTTACTTTAGATAGTCTTCAGGACTATCTAGGTGTGTGTGAAGTGGTTGTATGGGTGGCCACTTCATATCTTACATAGGTGGGTCTTAGAATAACTTTTAGTAGAGGGGTCTATGTGAATATGATTTTGTGATTGATGTTACTTGAATATGTCTAATATGTGATTATTGTCTTGTGTTATGTCTCTTAAACTCTTTTATGAAGATGTTTGTCAAATGTCATGAAAGCATTTTTGTATACTAAATGTCCCTTTTTCATGGTTTTTGCATGGCTTCCATAGTTAGTGCATTTAATGTGCTAACCCCTTCTTTTCCCTTTTTGAATAATGTGTAGGGAATTGGAAGTCTTGATAAGTCATGGAGGATGCATACGTTTCTAAGGGTTGAAGATAAAGTATTGGTGAGTCCTCATTGATTCGAGTACAAGACCCACATTTTCCTTTATGTCTTTAGTCTTTATTTTATGTTTTGTATGGGCTTAGTCCCAATGTTGTACTTCAATGTAATAGATGGTTTAATGAGACATTCTAAAGGTAGATGGTTTGCAAAGAAGTCTTCCGCTTGTGTATTAATGAAATTATTCTTCGTGTGTGAAGAATATTTTTAATTCTTACTTATTTTGTACTATATTGTGCAATGATTGATACAAAAGGCTTGTGTGAGACTTCTAGGGGTTGCACACGTTGGTAACTTCTAAGGGGTCCTCCCCGGTCATTATAAAATGGGTATCAGAGCCAGGTTTGGGAGTGTCTTAGATTATCTCAAAAACGACATCTAGCAGAGTCTTGTTCATAATGTGAAGCGCGCCCCATTATGAATATAAGGCTATTGGGTGCTAAGAAAGTTTCACTTTTTCATTCATCTAATCGTGCTTTATATGGTGTGTTTCCCTTGTTCCTTATGTGATGGTCCTTAGAGTGTGGCCTTTGAGAAGTTTGGGTTGAGGAAGAGAAAAAAATGATATGTATGACTTGTTATAAGGGATATGGAAGTTTGTGTTGATGGCCTTAGGTTGGTTGAGTTACATTGTTAAGATGAGTATTGTTGATAGAACCCGGCTTGCATATGTTGTGCTTGAGGTGGGTTGGAGGAGTTGGTCAAATAATATGTAAGAGGTGTAAAGGAGTGATAGTTGAGATGGTTTGATGTTGTTTAGATCAAACCTTAGAAAGGAAGGAGGTGATGTTTGAAAGTGTAAAGGCGAGTTTCTCCTAAGTGGGGGAGCATGCTCAACAATAGTAAGGTTGTTGGGAAGTTAGATATCCTTATCTTTTCCATATGTATTTATTCAAGCCTAATACTAAGAGTTTTTAGTAATTTGGTTTATGTTGGATTCTTTTATGAAAAATGAGTTTTCAAATATTCTCCTTATGATATGAATGTTTTGGTTGAATCCTTGTGAAATGAGAAAATGAGTTTTCATGCATGGTATTTTCCTAATGTTCATGTGCATCTACTATATGCTGCCTACATGAGGTTAAATAATGAGCATATCTAAATTGTTATATGACATTGATTTGTTGAGTATGCCTAATTTATTATTGAGAGGTTTCATGTTGAACTTTTATGAGTAAATTGATTAAATATGCCTTATTGAGAATGTTGCATGAATATGCTTTAATGGGAACTTGCATGAAGTTATATATGATGTTCAGATTAAGCATGATATGACTTAGAGAAGTAAAGTCCTCCAATAGCATGATAAATTGTAAAGAATGTTGCATAAGGAGTTGGTAAATGTAGTTCTATTTGCTTGAATTGCATGAAGTGGTTAAATGTCCATTTATGTGGAGTGATTTTACTCATAACAATGTGTATGGTTTATGATATTTTATTCTTGAATATGAGTTGTTTGCTTTGGTCGTTATCCCTTTAAGTGTTTAAGTGTCATTCGAGGACGAATGTTCTTAAGTGGGGAGAATGTAACGACACTCATAACGAACTAGGTGAAATTAGAGTCTAACATGTGAGTGATGAGTTTATAAGGACCTAAATCGAGTAAATATAGTATTAGAAGTTAGTGTGTTGAGTTTGGAAGAGTTTGTAAGTGAAACGTCCAAGAACGCCAAGAAGTTTGACGACTAGTCCTTATGTGCTAGCATGTGTTCTAGTGTGACTTTGCATGTTTTTTGACTTTTTTGGTGTTGAAATTTATATGCGATGTTCCTAAGACCTAGATAAGCATGTTTAATGGTTAAACATCTGGGTATGACACCACCTAGTTGTAAGGAACCCAAAATGCATTAGGTCATTATGGAGCCTAACATATGTGTCATGAGATTATATGGTCCTAAAATGACTATTTATAGTGTTAATAGGCAGTATATGGAGTTTGGAAGAATTTGGAGGTGAAACGTCCAAAAACGTCCATAACAATAGAAAGTTAGCCTTGATTACATGCTCTCGTGCCTTAGTATGTTTCATAAGGTTTTAAGTACGTTGTGGAGCTCAAATTGATAGGGAAGATTCCTAACATCTACTCGGACATATTTAGGATCCAAACGTCCGTGAATGACTCCTCAAGGACTACCAAAAGACACTTGAAGAAAACCCAAAAGTAGACAATGTCGCTACTTTTGTAGTGTCAGTTAACGATCTCAAAGCGATGCTCCGTTGAACAGGAAATTCCATGTTGATGGGGGCCTTTGATCCAAACATAGGCGTATGAGATTAAGCCCCCAAAAAGGAGTCTCTGACAAAAACGACGGTTGCCAGTACGGCCCATCGTTTGGTCGACTACCCGTTGGTGGTTGTAACAACCTGTATTAAGCATATGCTTGTTCTATTCTTGTGATACTGCCTTATAATATAGGTAAGGACCATGTTCCTTATGATATTATTAGTGTTTGTTTAAAATATTTCAGAAAGTGATGTGATGCCTTGCACGTTTTAGCGTGTGTACTTTAAGTTAACTCCGACAGAAATATTTAAATTAGAGATAGTACGGTGGTAATTTAGCTTAAAATTGAAAGTTGAGTTCTAAATTGAAAAAAAAGGTATTGATATTCAGAAAATGGAATAAAATAATTGTGTTGCTTGCTTAGATTAATTAAGCTACTAGCTGCATCACCTACTTGAGCTATATGGATTTAGTTAAAGGGCCCAAGTTTGATGGACCAGATTTGGGCTTATATTAATGGTCTCACTTGAAGCCCAAGCCTATTATAAGAAAACAAAACTGAAAGAAAACCCAGCAGCCAAATCTTCCAAGGCCCAATATAGTTAAAGACCACGTGAAAGAAAGAAGGTGCAACACCTACTTTGACCTTTTGAGCTGCCTGATGTACATAAGCACGTGCATCACCTATTTGACCAATTCGTGGCTTAAAATGGACCCAAAAATGTAGAGGTTCGATAGGATATCTTGTGTTCAATTAAGCTCCATATAAATCCAATATGAGCTGATCTTTTCACCCATTTTAACACATAAAAATAACAATTAACTTCAGCTCTCTCCTCTTTTCTCTTAAAGATTAAACCAGCAGCCTTATAGTTCTTCTAGGGTTCATGAAGAAACCATCATATCTGCAAACAAAGTGTGAAGGGAAGCTGAAGTTTGTGACGAATTAAAGTTATAAGGAGAAGTTGCAGAAATTGATATTAAAATCGAAAATAAGAAGTTGAATCGTGATAGTTATATCGGTCAGAGTATAAGGTATGTAAGACTATTCAATTCCATATTCCTTGGCATGAAATCTGATACTTGCGATTTACATCAATGAAGTGAATCTCCTATGTTGTATTCCTAATAAAGGAAATATAGTGGTAGTGTAATATCTCCAAATAGCTAACAATATTTCCCACTCTCCTTAGTGCATAGAACTAATTCATTATATGTTCACTATTCTATACTTGTATAATTGTCCCCTCATGTGCTGGTATAGAAATTGTATTTACAAAAGCAAGTCTAGTGAATCTTCGTCTTTGTTATTTGAAGTAACTTATTTTATTGAGCTCCTAAAGTAATGTGTTCATGTTACATAACTGTTTATGTCATTGTTACTGCCTTAACCTATTATTTTTATGTCTTCGACTACTAATCCGTATTTCCATATCTCCAACAATCATCATGACCACCAAAACAACATCTCAAATGAGTTATGGTTATCCAAAGAACAATCCAAAAACTATTATGAATTTATAACCAAGAATCTTAAAGATTAAAGAATCCAAGGGAAGAAATCTATATAATAACGGGTGGCAGTCCAGAGGCAACTGCCTAGAATGGGTCGATCCCAACTAGTAGATAAGGGTGGCAGCTCAAGGGCGAAAGCCTAGCATGGGTAGATCCCAATTTTTTTAATTATGAGGACCGAATCCCAGAGGTTAAAATGCATAGCATGGGTCATCCTCTTCTACCACTGATCATCGTATCACATGCCCTACAAAAAGTATAACGTCACGAAAATTATTGAAAATAATGTAACTTACATGATCTCACAAGAGTTACCAAAGATGGTCTTCTCTCCTGATCTATGCATTCATATGTGGATATTTGATTTGAGCCCTCGTATTACATATGCTATTGCCTTACACATTCAGTACATTGTTTCGTACTGACGTCCCTCACGGGGGATTATACATTTCATATTGCAGTCATAGGTATTCCAGCTAGTAGACCTCCTCAGTAAGAGCACACGACACTTAACTACTTTTGGTGAGCTGTAGGTTGATTAGGTGCTTTATTGAGTCCTTTATATATAAATTCATTTTGGTATTGTATCGTAGTTAAGGGTAAGGCGGGGTCTGTCCTGACCTACTTTAAATTTTTTTATCTTTTAGAGGCTTTGTATACGTGTGTATGTGGCTCAATCGTTTCTTAGAGAGTTGTGGCCTCAACAGCCAGGTCTTGTATATAAATTTTGGGTCTACTTATGTTTGTTAGTATCGCTGAATCCGATGTGAACTTGTCACGATTGTAATAGTTATATGCATGGTAAGCACACGTTATAGGTTGGTTCTCTCGGTCCTTTAGGGCATCCGTTGTCTGTCTTTCTTAATGGGATTTCAGCCGTGACATAAGTGGTATCAAAGTAGGTCAACCTAGGGAGTCTACAAAGCCTTGTCTATGTGGAGTCTTGCTTATGGATGTGTTGGGCACCAATCTATAAATACGAGGCTACGGGACATGTATGAGTTGTCTCATTTATTTCATTTCTTAGATCGTGGGATAGAACCACTATTGTAGGTGAATTATATATAATTGCTAAATTGTTTTATTACAGCAAAGATGTTTGTTACGAGAAGGATTAAAAGTACACATTAGCGAGTAGATGTGGATTCCCAAGAAGGACTAGCCAACCACCACCTAGTGAAGTTGTTGAAAGTGAGGCTCAAGATAAGTCTCTATCACAGACTTCCCCGACACTTACGTCTCGTGAAGAACTAAAAAGGGGATCTGAGCCTAAGGAACCCCCTAATAATGCTACCGAAAAAGATTTTAGGAATGCAGTCCAATTATTGACTCGTATAGTTGTTGCTTATGGTCAAAGGCAAGTAGGCCCAACTACAGGTACTAGTGGTGTAGATAGAGTAGTTGTAACACGGATACGTGATTTTCTTAACTTTGACCCTTCATCATTCACTGGGTCAAATCCTAATGAAGATCCGCAAAACTTTATAGATCAGATCAAACGAACATTGGATATTATGCATGTAAGTGGTAAAGAAACACTTAAGCTAGCTGCATATAGATTAAAGGGTATGGCTATATTGTGGTATGAAGCTTGGAAGCAAACTATGGGAACACATGCACCTTCAACTAAAGGGAAAGAGTTCAAAAAGGCATTCCTTGACCATTATCTGCCATTAGAGATCCAAGAAGCCCGTGTGGATCAGTTCTTTAACCTCCATCAAGGAAATACGAGCATGAGAGAGTATAGTCAAAAATTTAATTCTTGGGCAAATGTAGTAGCTACTATGGAGGATACAATTCATCGATATGTGGATAAAATAGATTCATATATGGTTAGAGACTGTATTATTGCTTCGTTGAATAAAGATATGGGTATAGGAAGCATGCATGCTTTTGTGTAAAAGTTGGAGGATCAAAGGCAAAGAAGACAGACACAAGATTCATAAATAGGGCATTCTAAGAGGGCCAGATCCATGGGGAACTTTACACCTAGGCCATCATCTTTCTACTCTACAGCTAGTCCTCCACCACGGTTCCAATGGTTTAGGGGAGATCAGTTTGGTCAAAGAAGTGAAAGCCAATACTCACAAATAGTGGGTCATGAAGAGAAAAGAAGTACAAGTTAGTCAAGGCCTTTTCGACAGCCTTGTAAATAGTGTGAGAGGAATCATCTAGGTGCATGCAGGTTTGGGGAAGATGCTTGTTTTTGGTATGGCACACCAAAGAATATTATGAGAAACTACCCCCATAGGGGCGTGGGTGGTGTTGCAGAGCCGACTAGATTAGTTGTTGCATCAACCTCATCAACACCATCTTTAGGTAGGGGACTACATATTCCTACAAGTCGTGGTAGAGGAGCTAGGGGAGCAACTAGTTCTAGTGGAGGTCAAAATCGCACATATGCACTAGGGGATCGACAAAATTCAGAAGCCTCATTGGATGTGGTTAGAGGTATATTGTTAATCTTTTCACATCTTGTATATGCATTTATTGACCCGGGGTCTAAACTATCATATGTTAGTCCATTGATTGCAGGAAAGTTCAAAATAACACTAGAATTGTTAGTGAAGACATTTGAAATGTCTACACCGATTGGTGAGTCTATTATATCTAAAAAGGTTTATCATAATTTCATTGTAACTGTTAGTGATCGTGATACATTGGCTGACCTTGATGATCTAGACATGGTAGATTTTGATGTTATAATAGGTCTTCATTGGTTAGCTTCTTTTTATGCCAAAGTAGATAGCTAACTAATATAGTGCATTTCCAGTTCCCTAAAGAGGCAGTCCTCGAATGGAAAGGTAATAATGGGGAAGCAAGAGGTATATTTATTTCTTATCTTAAGGAAAAGAAGATGATTTCTAAAGGATACATATGCCATCTGGTCAAATTGAAAAAAGTAGATGGAGAGCCACCAACTCTTCAATCCATTCTGGTGGTAAATGAATTTCTCGATGTGTTTCCTAAAGATCTTCTAGGTTTGGCTCCAGAACGAGAAGTAGAGTTTGGTATTGATGTGCTACAAGATACTCCACTTATCTCAATTCCTCCGTATAGAATGGCTCCAGATGAATTACGGGAGTTGAAGTAGCAATTAAAAGACTTATGTAACATTTTGAAAATCCAAGACATGTCTTAAAGCCTAACATAAGCATCATGAGGTCTAGACACTATTTTAATTGTCATTTTAATGAACATAGGTCATTTAGGAAGTTTATAAACCAAAACTTCCAAGAACATCCATGACGTCAGGAAAGTTGTTCAAGGAGGTACTAGCGTGCCTTAGCATATTTGACTAACTTTTTAGAGTCGGAAATTGATGAAAATTGGTGGAAGGGTGTCTGATATGTGTTTAAGTTGATTCATGGTTGAAACGTCTGGGTATGACTCCCCAAGGACCAACCAATTTCCCTTGAGGAGGACCCTTACGTTTGGAGTCAAACACTGCCTGGGCATTGTGCACCGATGAGAGGGCAACGACGGATCGTGTGTTGATCGACAGGGCGTGCATGCCATCCTTCGACCAGAACCTAGACAATTTGTTGAAGGCCCTTACCTGAAAATTCACTTACCAAATCAATGAGTGTGCATCACATAAGAGGGACCATCTTCGACTCACAGCCGGACCATTGGTCGAGGTCTTGTCTGTGAGGGTCTAATTTACATGCACGTTTTAACATAGTCTTAAATAATTAATTAAGGGTTTTGGTGGTTAGTTAAGTATTAAGGGAAGTCTAATTAACTTAATTAACTCACCATATAAAGACCCCAACCCATTAGTTTAATTACAACTCTCAAAACAAAACTCTTTTCCTTGTCTCTTCTTTCTCTCTCTAGTGAAGAACTCCATTGAAGACAAGCTAGGGGAGGGTTTTAGGGTCTGTAAAGGGATGATTTCATCATCAAATCTTCATCAAACATTAGGGTCTGTAAAGGGATGATTTCAACATCAAATCTTCATCAAACATTAAGGTATGATATCTTTCACCTTTGAGACCTCTTTCCTCAAAATGTTCCTTCAAAGTTTTTTCAAAAGCTGAGATTTCAAGTGGGTTTCATCCAATCTCGAAATTGATGTTATGAATTGATTTGTTTATGATTTATTATGGACATATTGAATATATTAACATGTATTCTAACAAAATTATGATATCTCTTGATGGTTTGGTCTAGTTTGTACGAGATGACCTTCACCTCTTAACCCTAGGTTATGATCTTGATATGAATTGAGTTATATTGGTTCAATTGACTTGGTTATTGGTTTAATTACTACTTGGTGATGTTGTTATGCTACTCATGATTGAATTAGGGTGAATTGTAGTCTTTTATTCTAGTTCTTTAGAAGTGATCTAGGTTATGTGAATTGACCTAAGTATCCTGACTTAAGCTTTGACCTAGTATTGAATTGTGATGTAGTGACTCTTCTAGCCTTGTTATCATGTTGGTTATTTAATTATGATGATTTTATGACCTAATTGGGTTAAATTAAGGGTTTATGGTAGGACCTTGATGATTATTTATGAAGGAGACTTGGTAAGTCTTATGATGCCTACTCTTTACTTCAAATTATGGTTAATTGTGATTAAGTCATGATGTTGTGTTGGAGTATACCTTGTATTAGGATTAATAGGATGAAATGATGTTAAATTGAAATGTCTTTACCATGGTTGTGATATTGAATAAGATGTAAATGTTATAAGGATAGTGATGACTACAAATGTTCCTTATAATGAATGAATAAGTAAATGTGTTATCCTCACTTACATGAATTGTGATGAAAGGACTATATTCATGCAATTATTATTAAGCTATGATGATGATAATTATACAAGGGTTAGACCTATGACCTAAATTAAGCTATGATGATTAATAAAGAAATTTCAATAAAGGGACTGAGCTTAGCACCGAGTGTACTTGACAATGGGAGGTGATGACTTCCCATAGAGGAAGATTCACCCTATAGTTCTATATGTGATGTTGACTCCCCAATGAGGGATACTCATCCAATGGATTCCCATTAGAGGAGGCACCAATTGCCTGCCAAGTGGTATGTAGAGGGATTAACCTATCTCTTAGTTCTTGAACTATGTTGCCCCTATAGGAAGACTAGCTAGTGGATCCACGTAGAAAGCTATGTTTATGTTTGGTTTTACTTTGGACAGTATGTTGAAAGTCTTTTATATTCATGTGTATGCTTTACTTGATCCCGGTGATACCTTGTAATTTGTTACACCTCTTGTAGCTAAAAAGTATGACATTTTACCCGATATCTTGCCTGTACCTTTCATAGAGTCTACACCGGTGGGTGAATTGGTTGTTGGAAAAAGGGTATAGAAATTGTCCTATAATGTTGCCCAATAGAGTTTCTCATGTTGAACTAGTAGAACATGATATGCTTGATTTTGATATCATCTTGGGTATGGATTGGTTGCATGCTTGCTTTGCCTTTATTGATTGTAGAACGAGGGTGGTGAATTTTAGCTTTCCAAATGAACCCATTGTAGAGTGGAAAGGGGGAAATTCTATTCCTAGAGTTTGTAACATTTTTTGTCTAAAAGCATGCAAAATGATCTCAGAAGGTTGTCTATATCACATAGTAAGAGTCCAAGATTTAGACTCCGAAATTCCTCCCATTGAGTCAGTACCCGTAGTTAGTGAATTTATGGAGGTCTTTCCTAATTATCTTCCCAGTATTCCTCCCGAACGAGAAATTGATTTTGATATCGATTTGCTACTGGATACAAATCCCATTTCAATTCCTCCTTATCGGATGGCTCCGGCCGAATTGAAGGAGTTAAAGGCTCAACTCAAAGATTTACTAGACAAAGGCTTCATTAGGCCTAGTGTATCTCCATGGGGTGCTCCATTTTGTTTGTGAAGAAGATGGATGGGTCCTTAAGAATGTGCATTGATTATCGCAAACTAAATAAAGTCACTATTAAGACCAAGTATCCTCTACCTCGCATTGACGACGTGTTTGATCAAATCCAAGGCACAAGCTACTTTTCTATGATTGACTTGAGATTGGGGTATCACCAAATTAGGGTGAGAGGTAAGGATATACCAAAGATGCAATTTTGGAAAATATATGGTCACTATGAGTTCTTAGTAATGTCCTTTGGTCTCACTAATGCTCTGGTGGCGTTTATGGACCTAATGAATAAGGTGTTTTGAATTTACCTAGATTCATTTGTCATTGCCTTCATTGACGACATCTTTGTATATTCGAAGAATGTGGGTGATCACATGAACCATTTGAGGGTGGTGTTGCAAGTACTTAAAGAACATCAATTATTTGCCAACTATAGCAAATGTGAGTTTTGGTTGAGTTCGGTTGCATTTCTTGTTCATATCATCTCTAGTGAAGGAGTTGAGGTTGATCCAAAGAAAACAGAGGTGGTGGAATATTGGCCTAGACCATTGACTCCGACCGACATTAGGAGTTTCTTGGGTCTAGCAGGTTATTATCATAGGTTTGTGGATGGTATTGTGTCAATTGCATCTCCCTTGACTATTTTGATATAAAAGAGTAAGAAGTTATAGTGGTCGGAAACATGTGAGAAGAACTTCCAAATCTTGAAAGATAGGCTTACTTTCGCTCCGATGTTGACTTTACCTGAGGGTACAAAGGGCTTTGTTGTATATTGTTATGCATCTCGAGTGGGTTTGGGGTGTGTCCTTATGCAACATCGGAAAGTAATAGCCTATGCTTCTAGGCAACTTAAGGTGCATGAGAGAAACTATACAACTCGTGACCTTGAGTTAGCGCCCGTGGTGTTTGCCTTGAAAATATGGAAGCATTACTTGTATGGTGTTTATGTTGATGTCTTTACCGATCACAAGAGTCTCCAATATGTGTTTACTCAAAAGGAGTTGAATCTCTTACATGAGTGTTCTCTATCATCCCGACAAGGCCAATATGGTGGCGGATGCTCTAAGTCGTATGACCATAGGTAGTGTTTATCATGTAGAGGAAGGCAAGAAAGGCTTAGTGAGAAGATGTTCATAGGTTGGCTAGATTGGGGGTTAGATTGGAAGATTCTCCAAATGGTGGTTTTATAGTCCATCATAACTCTGAGTCATCCGTAGTTATTGAGGTGAAGTCCAAACAACACCTTGATCAACCATTGATGAAGTTTAATGAATCGTTTCTTGGTAAGTTTAATGAGTCATTCTCCTTAGGGGGGGATGGTGTTTGAGGTATCAAGGGAGGTTGTGTGTTCCGAATGTTGATGATTTGAAGAACCGGATTCTTGAGGTAGCTCATGTGTCCCGTTATTCCATTCATCAGGGGTCAACAAAGATGTTTCATGACCATAGGGAAGTGTATTGGTAGGAAGGCTTGAAAAGGGACATAGCGGAGTTTGTTGCTAAGTGTGAAAATTGCCAGCAAGTGAAAGCCGAACATCAAAATCCAGGTGGCTTACTACAAGAAATCCAAATTCCTACTTGGAAGTGGGAAGACATCTATATAGATTTTGTGGTAGGTTTGCCTAACACTCAAAAACAATATGACTCCATATGCGTGGTGGTGGATAGTTTTACCAAGTCCGCTCATTTTATTCCCGTCAAGTCTACTTATTCAGTGGAGGATTATGCAAAGATCTTCATAGATGAGATTGTGTGTCGCCAGGGTATTCTGTTATCCATCATATCAGATAGGGGTGCACAATTTACATCTAGGTTTTGGAGGTCATTCCAAGATGAGTTGGGTACTAAGGTGAAGTTGAGTACCGCTTTTCATCCCAAAACGGATGGTAAAGCAGAGTGTACTATTCCAACCCTTGAGGATATTCTTAGAGCTTGTGTTATTGATTTCAAAGGAAGTCGGGATAAACACTTGCCTTTGGTGGAGTTTGCTTACAATAATAGTTTCCATTTATCCATTTCCATGGCTCCTTATGAAGCCTTGTATGGTAGGAGGTGTAGATCTCCTATTGTATGGTTTGAAGTTGGTGAGTCTTCGATTCTTGGGCCTGATTTAATTTATAAAACTCTGAGAAAGTTCATATTATAAGAAATTTCTTGCAAACGGCCTATGGTCGGCAAAAGTCTTATGCCGATCATAGGAGGAGGGATCTAGAGTTTGAAGAAGGTGATAAAATGTACTTGAAAATTTCACCTATGAAAGGGGTGGTTAGATTTGGCAAAAAGGGGAAATTGATTCCTCATTATGTGGGTCGCTATGAAATCTTGCAAAGGGTTGTTAACGTTGCCTATGAATTAAGGTTGCCTAGTGAATTGACTTCGGTTCATCCAGTTTTCCATGTATCTATGTTAAAGATGTTTACCTGTGATCCCGAGTCCATTCTTCCTATTGAGGGTCTTTTGTGAAGGATAACCTCTCCTATGAGGAGGTTCGGGTTCAAATCCTCCATAGGCAAGTAAAGAAGTTGAGGAACAAAGAGGTGTTTTCCGTAAAGGTTTTATGGAAAAATCACCTTGTTGAGGGTGCAAAATGGGAGGCCGAGGTCGACATGAAGTGTTGTTACCCTCATTTATTTGATAACTACGGCTAGTTACTTCTATTAATAATAAAAATAATGACTAGAAATTAATGTTTCTTGATTTTTGGTGAAGTCTTGCAAAATGTGCATTTTTGAATAGTTTTACAGTGACTTACAGTGAAGTTGTGCATTTGAACTTGAAATTTTGCTCTTCGGTTTGTTTAAGTTGTCTTGTGCATTTTTATATGGTTAGTCTTTATCAAATGATATGTAGCATGTTGGTAAGTTGTACTTTGGCATAATTGACTCATGTAAAGTATGTTGAGCTCATGTTGTTGTAAGAAGGAAATTCCTCATAATGTGATGTTTGAGCCTTATGTGTGGTAATTGAAGCTTTAGATTTGCCTTGTTTAAGTAATATGATTTATGTTGTCTTGTATTTTTTATGTTTGTGCTGCTATTCTTGAATCTATTCCTTCCTTTAAAAAGGTTTTAATGTCATTCGGGGACGAATGTTCCTAACAAAGGGATAATGGAACATTTCGAAAATCCAAGACGTGTCTTAGAGCCTAACATAAGCGTTATGAGGTCTAGACAATGTTTTAATGGTCATTGTAATTAACATAGGTCATTAAGGATGTTTAGAAACCTAAACGTCCAAAAACGTCCGGAAATTTTTTCAAAGAGGTACTAGCGTGCCTTAGCCTATTTGACTAGCTTTTTAGAGTCGGAAATTCAAGAAAATTGGTGGAAGGGTGTATAACATGTGTTTAAGTTGATTCATTGTCGAAACACTCAGGTAATACTCCCCAAGGACCAACAAAAGTCCCTTGAGGAGGACCCTTGCGTTTGGAGTCAAACACTGCCTGGGTAGTGTGCACCCACGAGAGGGCAACGACGGATCGTGTGTTGATCGACGGGGCGTGGATGCCATCCATTTACCAACACACAGACAATTTGTTGAAGTCCCTCAGCTGTGCAGTCTTCTACCAAATCGAAGAGTGTGAAGCACGGAAGAGGGACCAATCGTCGACTCACAGATGAACCGTTGGTCGAGGTCTCGTCTGTGATGGTCTAATTTTCCTGCACGTTTTAGCTTAGTGTTAACTAATTAATTAAGGTTTTTGGTGGTTAGTTATGGATTAAGAGAAGTATAATTAACTTAATTAACCCCCATACAAAGACCCCAACCCCATTAGTTTAAATACAACTCTCAAAACAAAACTCTCTTCCTTCTCTCTTCTTTCTCTCTCTAGTGAAGAACTCCATTGAAGAAAAGCTATGGGAGGGTTTTAGGGTCTGTAAAGGGACTATTTCACCATCAAATATACATCAAACTTTAAGGTATGGCATAAAATTCACCTTTGAGACCTCTTTCCTCAAAGGGTTCCTTCAAAGTATTTTCAAAAGTTTAGATTTCAAGTGGGTTTCATCCAATCGCGAAATTTATTTTATGAATTGATTTGTTTATGATTTCTTATGGATATATTGAATAGAGTAACATGTGTTCTACCTAAGTTATGATATATTTATATGGTTTTGTCTAGTTTGTAGAAAATGACCTTCACCCCTTAACTCTAGGTTATGATCTTGATATGAATTGAGTTCTATTGGTTCAATTGACATGGTTATTGGTTGAATTACTACTAGGTGATGTTGTTATGATAATAATGAATGAATTAGGGTAAATTTTAGTCTTTCATGCTAGTTCTTGAGAAGTGATCTAGGCTATGTGAATTGACCTAACAATCTTGTCTTAAGCTTTGACCTAGTATTGAATTGTGATGTAGTGACTCTTCTAGCATTGTTATCATGTTTGTTATCAAAATATGATGATGTTATGACCTAATTTGGTTGAAATAAGGGTTGATGGTAAGACCTTAATGATGAGTTATGAAGGAGACTTTGTAAGTCTTCTGATCCCTATTCTTTACTTCAAATTATGGTTATTGTGATTAAATCATGATATTGTGTTGGAGTATACTGTCACACCCTGATTCTGGAATCCGAATATAACTGGCGTCATTAACCTCTCAGAGGTCGCAGACAAGCCTCTTCTTAGCTTTCATCACAATCATACAGTTAAATTTGCGCAAAATTTAAAACTTTTTAATACTTATCGAAGTATACATAGACTTAATATAGTACTGCATAAGAGTGATATTCTAATAGATCAAACTAAACAACCATCTTTAAAAGATTAAACAATTGAAATAAATGATCGTAATAATAATAATAATAGTTTGCCAATCGGCTTTATTACAAACGCTTAGAACAAATGTTTGAAATGAAACGCTAGGGACTATATCCACTAGCTATGTCTAATGTACTAATCTAGAATAATAAATGTAGCATCCTCGAACTCAAGAGGACCTACCAATGTCTGGAGATAGCTAATCCAAACTGCTTCATCGAATCTTCAATCTTCTCTCGGACCTGCGCCTATAAAAATAGTAATAATATATGGGGTTATTACACACTTGTACTTAGTATGGTTGTATGCACATAAACACATAAGGACTATGCATGATCAAGGAAAGCTCTTCCTAAAGAAACGTGCCGTTTCTGGAAAGTTAAGTCACTTTCCTTTCTTAAATCGTTACTTTTGATTCATGCCATGAATATGACATGTTCTCATTCAATTAAGGCACACAACTCATTTTCTATAAGAACATAAGACCTTAGAATCATGAACATAATTTTACAACAACTTAAACAAAAGTTTATTATTTTGATCCTCTTAGGCCGAGAGCTACTATTCTCAAACTTAGATTATTTTTCAGACTTTTCTTCTTCTTGTTGTGTAGTTCAATGATCTCCTTTGATCCTATGTTTTACTTACAAGTGCAATGATCCATTGTAGTCCCATACCTACAATGAATCAGTAAGTAATTCACAAGACTAAGGAAATGATTTGGCTACATTACTTACAAGTTAGATTTCTTTATTCTTGTTAATTGTGGATGAATATATTTATAAGCCAATCTTTATTAGCTATGCCCATTATTTAGTTGTTAACCTATAATAATTTTTGAGGCATGTATTAACATTCCAATATTGGCATAAACCACTAACTTGTTAAGACTTTATTCTTATCAAACAGTAATGATTGACATTCTTAAGCTCTTGCTTACTTAGATCTCTTTGAACTACGTTTCTACTTCTTTGATCTGTTGTTCACTTTGAACATGCTACTTTCATTCTTTCTTACTTTCTTTGAAGAATTCTTTAGCATTAACGGAAGTAGATCGTGCGAGCTAACATGAAATCCAGTGTCTCCCCCACACCAAAAAGGGGTGGTTCACCGGTTAAGGTGAACCATGTGTCTACCCCAAACCGAAAAGGGGGGTTCACCGGCTAAACTGAAACCGAGTCAGTGTCTTCCCCACACCGAAAAGAGGGGTTCACGACTATAGTGAACCAAATACATTCCTGAGTATTAGACGAAATAGATCATGTGAGATAAACATTAAATCCGGTGTCTCCCTCACACCAAAAAGAGGTGGAATCACCGGCCAAAGTTAAACCGAATTGCTAGAATTCTTAAGTGCAGGTATCCACTAGCTAGTACCCCTATGCTGGCAAACATAGTTCGAAGACTAGGAGACCTACGGAGACCCTGGTCCACCTGGGTGGTGATCTCGTCTCATGAGGCTTACATGTGTTGGCACAATCTCATTGCTAGTCTATAGATGCGAAGCTCAGATCTATTTTACTTTATTATCTTTTATAATTGACTCAAACATTATGGAAGCTTGCTTCTAGTTATAAGGTTTACTTAACCCTATGGATGACTGGTCATCCCTTTCTTTACTTGATGAATATGAACTTAAGTCTTGCATTATCATTATGGTGCGAGTGAGACTTGTCTCACGGATTCTTGCACCCTCTTTTGTGAGTATTTTTGACATAATCGATTAAGTGTAATTGAGACTTGTCTCACTTCTTTTAACACTCTATAGTAGGTAAATATCATAACTTAAGCTATTAGTTATTTCATTACTCACCTTAACTTGTTCACCGGTTATTGATAGTCTTGTACGATTCTTTATGAAAGTTATAACTACTTATACAATGCTATTGCATTCACAAGTTCGTGTGGATAGGGTTTGTTGGGACTTGTCCCATTGATTGGCATACCCTATGTTATGAGTTCATTGTTGTAGATATTAGTATGAATTTACATGATTTAGAAGTAATATGATTGGACATAGTTTTGTTAGCCAATATGTTGCACGTGTGTTTGCACATGTGATTGCACATGTGTTGCGTGCACTTTCCCAACTAACTATTCAGGAAGGTTCATTTGGAATGTTTACTTATTATCCCGAGGATCCTCACTATGTCCTTGGGCACTATTTAATGTACATGATCATATTAAATGGTTATGTGCTATGGTACCTAGGATAGACACTTGGATCCCTGATACTTGATGTGTTAAGTTGAGAATCAATATGTGTATTTTTAGCTTAGGGTCTTCATTGCAGGTACGTTTCTTAAACAAGCTTGGATTTTATTATGCATACTTGTGTATATATAGAAATTGGCTAACACCCTTAAGCCAATATTCTATAATATGCCCAATATTTCTCAATATTGGTCATCGGGATGCCTATGTACCCCAATATGCATTCTTAAAATCTAATAGGCTCTTCACTAGACATGTACATTTTTCTGGAATGTTACATTATCCCCCCCTTAGGAACATTCGTTCCCTAATGACACTACACATCATTTTAAATCAAAGAGGGTATTTTCGAAAAACACACTAACATACTTCAAACTTTATCTTTGTGAATATCTGATTCACAACTTACTCTGGATGATGCACCTTACTCTAAGCTTATCTGAATTTTCACATTTGGGATTGAGGAACTTCCTTCCCAATCTTACTTTATCTTAATGCACATCACACTCATGCAACACATAAATCACATAAAAGCTATACAAAAACAGCAACATGAATGCAAGCATGAACTCATATTAACTCATATAGTGCAAGTATAAAACACATAGTCATGGACTTAAGACACCCAAACCGCCTAATGCACTAAAATTTAGAGTTTCATAAACAAAATTAGACTTAGGAAGACTATATCTAACCTCAAGAACAGAATAAGTGAGGGTAACATGATCTCATATCGGCCTTGGCCTCCCATGTTGCTCCCTCAACAAGGTGGTTCCTCCATAACACTTTCACGGTGAGAACCTCCTTGTTCCTCAGTCGCTTCACTTGACGATCCAAAATAGATGGGAACCTCTTTATAAGAAAGGTTCTCATCGACTCCTAAACCATCGATGGGTAGAATGGATGTTGCATCTCCTAGACACTTCTTGAGCATTGAAACGTGAAACACTGGATGAACAGAAGCCAAGTCATTCGGTAACTTTAGTTTGTAAGCAACATTTCCTACTCGATGTAAGATCTCATACATACCTATATACCCCGGACTCAACTTCCCTTTCTTACCAAACCTCATCACCCCTTTCATGGGTGATATCTTTAGGTATACTTGATCACCTACTTCAAAATCAAGAGCCCTCTTTCAGTTATCAGCATATGATTTTTGACGATTGTAAGTAGTAACCAATCTATCCCTGATCATTCTCACCTTTTCTAAAGCCTCATGTATGATCTCGGGACCAAGGATGACAGATTCTCCTACTTCAAACCATCCAATTGGGGACCTACATCTCCTACCATACAGTGCTTCAAAAGGTGACATCCCAATACTGGAATGGTAGTTATTATTATAAGAGAACTCAATCAGTGGCAGTGATCATCCCAACTACAAAGTCAATTTTACGTTCTGGAAGAATCCCTGGTAAATCCTCCAGAAAGCATCTTGAAACTCATTTACTACAGAGAAATAGTCCATGGAAGGAACTTCTTGTTCTCAGTCATTGAATGCGACTAAGTGGCATAAGTACCCCTTAGATAACATCTTAGTGGCTTTAAGATTGGAAACTATTTGTCCGGTTGGATTTGAACCACGCCCTTCCCATTTTAACTCTAACTCATTTGGAAACTGAAACTTACTACCCTGTTTAGACAATCTATGGTAACATAGAATTTATGAAGCCAATCCATACTTAAAATTATATCAAAATCAAGCATGGTTAATTGTATTAGATCAGCATGAATAACTTTATTGAGAAAAGTTATTGGGCAATCTCTATATACCCTTTCGACACTAACACTGTCTCCTATGGGAGTGCTAACTAGAAATGGTTCATGCCAGATCTCAGGAAGCAAATCAAATTTACTAGCTACTAAAGAAGTAAATAAAGATAAGGTAGATACTAGATCTAATAATGCATAAACAGGAAAAGAAAAGACAAGCAAGTTACAAGTAACCACATCCGCAGACTTCTCTTGTTTCTCTCTTCCTTTCAACGCATAGAACCGGTTTCTCTTGGGAGGTTCGGCTGCAGTAGTGGGATTAGGCCGAGGCTGAGTATATGCCTTGGCCTGATTCTTTGCATTTGGTCAGTCCCTAACCACGTGCCCACACTTACCGCACCCATAGCATCCATTAAAACCTACCATGCACTCACCTATATGCGCACGACCACACTTACCACACACCTTTCGGTCACGCTGACCATTTTTATCATTGCCCTCCTTGGCATTAGTGTTCTTAGAAGGAGTAGGATTACCTGAGTGCTCTTGCCCCTTCTTGAACTTGGGCCTATTCCCAACTCCAAATGAATTATTACCATTGCTCGAACCAGACTGATCCGAGGGCCTAGATTTCTTGCTCTCTCGGCTTCTCTTCCTCCGACGACTCTCCTCAACCTGATGTGCATGGACTATCAACCTACCAAGGTCCATGTTATCATACAACATCGCTGCCCGACATTCCTCCTCCAAATCCTCCGATACACCAGTCACAAACCTACTAATCTCATCCTTACTATTGGACACCAGAGAAGAAGCATATTTGGAAAGATTAACAAATTTCATGGAGTATTACTTGACTAACATGGCTCCCTGTCGTAGGTTAATGAATTCCTCAACCTTAGCGTCTCTATGCTCTATGGGAAAGAACCTCTCCCGAAATGCAGTCTTGAGAACATCCCAAGTGATGGGGACTTCTCCTGGTGCTCCACCATCTTCCCACATACTGTGCCACACCTGAGCCACATCTTTGAGTTGGTAGGCAGCCAACTTAGCCTTTTCCTCTTCACTAACACCCATGGCACAGAGAAGCTTATGAACTTCATCAACAAACTCTTGGGGATCCTTATTGGTCTTGGACCCGTAGTAGACTGGAGGATTCATTCTGGTAAAATCCCTCAACCTACTAGCATGGTTCTAGCATGCGGGTTCTCCCTAGGAGCACCTTCTCTAGTGGCTCGGGCCGTGATGGCATGTGCTTGCACAGTGATAGCTTGGGCCATCTGAAGCAATACCGACCTCACTTCTCCATATGTCATCGCAACTGGGTTGAAGGGCACTTGTACTTCAGCAGCTAGGGCCTGAGGAGGAGCTTGGTTGCCTCGAGCAGCTGCTTCTTCGACTCTTCTGTTTTTGTTGTTCTTGTGTTCATTTTCTACACGTATTCACAAAAAAGAAGTTAGATACTAGAATGAAACAAAATGTCAAAGCTCTAGATGGCACGATAAAGAGTAGAAGAAGGGAAAATTCCTAACATCACAGAGTCTCTAAATCATGATTGTGGTGCACTTCACAACCATAATTTTGACACTACGCAATGTGGTTGTGTTGAGCCTTATTTCCTAGGTAATTTAACCTCATGCTCTTATACCAAGTTTGTCACACATGAATTCTGGAATCCGAATATAACCGGCTTCGTTAACCTCTCAAAGGTCGCAGACAAGCCTCTTCTTAGCTTTCATCACAATCATATAGTTAAATTTACAGAAAATTTAAAACTTTTTAATACTTATCGAAGTATACATAGACTTCATATAGTACTGCATAAGAGTGATATTCTAATAGCTCAAACTAAACAATCATCTATTAAAGATTAAACAATTGAAAAAATGATCGTAATAATAATAATAATAGTTTGTCAATCGGCCTTATTACAAACGCTTGGAACAAATGTTTGAAATGAAACGCTAGGGACTACCTCCACTAGATATGTCTAATGTACTAAGCTAGAATAATTAATGTAGCATCCTCGAACTCAAGAGGACCTACCAAAGACTGGAGATCGCTAATCCAAACTTCTTCGTTGAATCTTCAATCTTCTTTCGGACCTGCGCCTATAAAAATAGTAATAATATATGGGGTTAGTACATATTTGTACTAAGTAAAAGTGTATGCACATAAACACATAAGGATTATGCATGATCAAGCAAATCTCTTCCTAAAGCAACATGCCGTTTCTGGAAAGTTAAGTCACTTTACTTTCTTAAATCGTTTCTTATGATTCTTGCTATGAATATGACATTTTATCATGCAATTAAGGCACACAACTCATTTTCTATACGAACATAAGACCTTGGAATCATGAACATAATTTTAGAACAACTTAAACAAAAGTTTATTATTTTGATCCTCTTAGGCCGAGAGATACTATTCTCAGACTTAGAATATTTTTTAGTCTTTTTTTCTTATTGTTGTGTATTTTGAAAAGCTTAATTATTTTAAATCATTTGAAATTGAAGAATATCAATGATTAGTTTATAATGTGGAGGTTCAAAAATGCGTATCAACAGTTGTATCTCGTTTGACTTTGATTGATGAAAGAAATTTGAGGCAAATGAAATTTGACGAATCTAATTCTTACCAACCACATCTTCATCTTTAGAAATGGGATATTGTTACGAACTTTAGGAATTAGGGCCGAACCTCGGATCTCCTTTTATCCTATGTTTTACTTACAAGTGCAATGATTCATTGTAGTCCCATACCTACAATGAATTGAGTAAGTAATTCACAAGACTAAGGAAATGATTTGAATACATTACTTACAAGTTAGATTTCTTTATTCTTGTTAAATGGGGATGAATTTATTTATAAGCCAATCATTATTTGCTATGACCATTAATTGGTTGTTAACCTATAATAATTTTTTAGGCATGTATTCATACTCCAATATTGGCATAAACAACCAACATGTTAAGAATTTATTCTTATCAAACACTAATGATTGACATTCTTAAGCTCTTGCTTACTTAGCTCTCTTTGAACTTACGTTTCTACTTCTTTGATTTGTTGTTCACTTTGAACATGCTACTTTCATTCTTTCTTACTTTCTTTAAAGAATTATTTAGCACTAACGGAAGTATATCATGCGAGCTAACATGAAATCCAGTGTCTACCCTACACCGAAGAGAGGTGGTTCACCGGTTAAGGTGAACCATGTTTTGTGTATACCCCACACCAAAAAGGGGGGTTCACCGGCTAAAGTGAAACTAAGTCAGTGTCTTCCCCACACAGAAAATAGGGTTTCACGGCTATAGTGAACCGAATACTTTCCTGAGCTTTAACCGACATATATCATGTGAGATAAGCATGAAATCTAGTGTCTCCCCTACACCGAAAAGAGGTGGAATTACCGGCCAAAGTAAAACCAAACTGCTAGCATTATTAAGTGGAGGCATCCACTAGCTAGTTCCCCTATGCTGGCAAACATAGCTCGAAGACTAGGAGACATACGGAGACCCTGGTCCACTTGGGTGGTGATCTCGTCTCATGAGGCCTACATGTGCTGGCACAATCTCATTGCTACTCTATCGGTGCTAAGCTTAGATCTATTTTACTTTATTATTTTTTAGAGTTGACTCAAACATTATGGAACCTTGTTTCTAGTTATGAGGTTTACTTAACCCTATGGATGACTGGTCATCCCTTTCTTTACTTGATGAATATGAACTTAAGTCTTGCATTATCATCATGGTGCAAGTGAGACTTGTTTAACGGAATCTAGTACCCTCTTATGTGAGTATTTTGGACATAATCGATTAAGTATAATTGAGAATTGTCTCACTTCTTTTAACACTCTATATTAGGTCAATTTCATAACTTAAGTTTTTAGTTATTTCATTACTCACCTTAACTTGTTTAACGTTTATTGTTAGTCTTGTACGATTCTTTATGAAAGTTATAACTACTTATACAATGCTATTACATTCACAAGTTCGTGTGGATAGAGTATGTTGGGACTTGTCCCATTGATTGCCATACCCTATGTTATGAGTTCATTGATGTAGATATTAGTATGACTTTACATGATATGGAAGTAATATGATTTGACATAGTTTTGTTAGCCAATTTCTTGGCATAAATCACAATTTCACTATATAATATTGTCACTAGCTAATTCAATTACTTAATAAATAAATTATAGTAATCTAATGTGTTAACAAGAAAATTTTTAACCTTTTTAACAATTTCATCTTCTCAAAACACAAGTAGGCATTAAAACATTTAACGTTCATGTAAATAACACCCTAAGTATGCGAATATAACATGTAGGTTTTCATTCGACATATAAATCACTAAAACATACACATAATAATCAGTTAACACAACATACAAACAATATGCATCGAGATTTACATTATACAACTACAAGAATCGGAAGTTGGGAGAACTAGGGAGATGAACGTGCGATTCCTTGGGAACAACCCTAGTTTCGATATTCTTGAAGTCAAAACGATTGAAAATCCTCTTGGAGAAAGAATTCCAGGAGAGAAAACCCATACCTTACTGTAGAATTAAATCTATGAAGATCATGTTGCACTTTGCACGAAAACCTTGAAGAATGCTTGCGATCGTCTAGGGTTCTCATACGTTCTTCACTTGTTTTTAGTTGTAGCATTTTTCATGAAATAACGTGAGTCTAAATCTTACTTAACTAAAATAACTTAATTAGCTAATTAATAAAACGCCCCTCCTAAATTGACTAGAATTAGAAGAACACTTGACTTAACTGAAATTTGGAAATTGCTTAGTGGTTTCGGTTTTGACCAATTAAATTTATTAATTAATTTTCTAAATTAATTAATTAAGTAACCTAGGGTAATTACTAAAGTACCCCTAAATTGTTAGGACCAGAACCAACCCTTTGGACCATCCTATGTTAGGTACTAGGTTGTCTCTTAGTTTGTTACACGGTTTGGTGTCACCCCACTAGGTCTTAGGTTGTCGTGTCCCTTAGTTAGTTATTTTTTATTGGTCCTAGGTTAGTTAGTTATTTAGGTCAGTTACTTAGGGTCTAGGACCGGTTAGGGAGCTTGGCCCCACGTGGCTAGACTCGGACGTGCGTCTGTCCCTAACCGCTCTAACAGAATCAGTTAGAGTGGTCCCTTGGCCGGTTGCATGTGTGTTTGCACATGTTCTTGAACATGTGTTGCGTGCACTTTCCCAACCAACTATTCTGTAATATTCATTTGGAATGTTTACTTATTGTCCCAAGGATCCTCACTATGTCCTTGGGCACTACTTAATCTACATGATCATTTTAAATGGTTATGTGCTATGGTACCTAGGCTTGACACTTGGATGCCTAGTACTTGATGTGTTAAGTTGAGAAACAATATGTGTATTTTTAGCTTAGGGTCTTCATTGCAGGTACGTTTCTTAAACAAGCTTAGATATTATTATACATACTTGTGTATATATAGAAATTGGCTAACACCCTTAAGCCAATATTCTATAATATGCCCAATATTTCTCAATATTGGGCATTGGGATGCCTATGTACCCCAATACGCTTTCTTAAAACATAATAGGCTCTTTGCTAGACATGTACATTT
The DNA here is from genome assembly GCA_016801875.1 of Solanum sitiens. Taxonomy (NCBI): domain Eukaryota; kingdom Viridiplantae; phylum Streptophyta; class Magnoliopsida; order Solanales; family Solanaceae; genus Solanum; species Solanum sitiens. The sequence continues at coordinate 383,520 of JABWTJ010000121.1, read as the reverse complement.
TTCTGGAATGTTACATATACCTTGTATTAGGATTGATAGGGTGGTATGATGTTGAATTGTAATGTCTTGACTATAGTTGTGAGGTTGATTAAGATGTAAATGTTATAGGGATGGTGATTACAACCAATGTGCCTCATCATGAATGAATAAGTAAATGTGTTAACCTCACTTACATAAATTGTGATGAAAGGACTATACTCATGCAATTCTTATTGAGCTATGATGATGATAATTATACAATGTTAGACCCTATGACCTAAATTAATCTATGATAATTAATAAAGACATTTCAATAAAGGGACTTAGCTTACCACCGAGTGAACTTGACAATGGGATGTGATGACTTCCCATAGAGGAAGAATTAACCTATAGTTCTATATGTGATGTTGACTCCTCAATGAGGTATACTCATCCAATGGATTCCCAAGAGAGGAGGCCCCAATTTTTAAGTGGATGTAGAGGGAATATACCTATCTATTAGTTCTTGAACTATGTTGCCCCCATAGGAAGACTAGCTAGTGGATCCACCTAGAAAGCTACGTTTATGTTTGGTTTTACTTTGCCCTGTAGACCACCTTCCATCGGTGTAAGGTTTTACATCACAGAATTCCACACTTAGCTCTTGTGGTCTATGTCGGTTAAGGCAAGTGTTCCCTAAACTAAAATGAATTAATAAAGTATACACTAACTATGGTGACTTGTGAAGTTTGACTTAACCTAGGTAGGGGTATAGGACTCTACCTATGCCTTGCACTAGTTTACCTTGATGGAAGCCTTAGAAGGTTGATGTTATGTATGTGTTTGATAATGAATGCAAATCATGATAATATGATGAATTTACATGTAAATGGTATTATATGGTGATTAATATTCTTATGAACATGTATTTGGTCTATATTGTTAAAGTATGATGTTATGTACTCATAAATACCATGATAGGTGAAGTAAGATGTTAGTCATGATTCTTGTTGGGTTACTTGATTGAGTAAGGTTATGGGGCTTTACTTGGTCATTGCACTTGTTGACCTTATAGGGGTTCATGGGTAATTGACTTGATTTGTTTATGATGAAATGTACTCTAACTCATGCTTATTGTTAGTATGACTTGATGATAGAGTTACTTGAACATGTATCTAATTATATGAAATGAATTATTGACTTGACTAGACTTGATGTTGTTGTTCTTGTGATGTACATGCCTATGGCTTAATGACCATGCATTATTGGTTGGTATGGTCTTGTTGAATGTGCATAAGGGTTCTTAAATAAAAGGTGCATATTTTATGAAATGTCCCTCTTTCTTAGCATGTTTTCATATATGTGTGCATATGGTCTCATACTTAGTACGAGTTGCGTACTAACCCCATTTCTTACTTTTTCCCCAACATTTTAGTTTCCAGTCGTTGAAGTACTTTTTGAAGATGACTTGAAGAAAGCTTGGATTTCTTGATCATTAAAGTAGGGTAGGTCCTCAATTTCCGAGGGCGATTCCACTATCTAGCTTAGGGAGTTGTTATTAGTTAAAGACTTCTATGGTTCTTTATTTCCATTTAGTATGAAACATTGTATAGCCCATTGGAGTCATTCTTACTTTGATGTATGGGTTATGCCCAAGTTCTTACGCTCTTGTTAGATGGTTATGAGATGAGACGACTATTATGACTATTTTGTGTATATTATATTTTATATGCTTATGTGCAATAAAAGTAGAAGACTAAGTAATCTTCTTAAACGAAGGGTCTATGTATACTCGATATATATATACTATGTGTATGTAGAGGTCTATGTAAACCTCCAAGTAGAAGTAATGAAAAGTTTTTAATTTTGACCAATGAATGTAATGATGTAAGCTAAGAGGCTAGTCTTAGCCCTCAAAGAGGACGCCGACGCCGATTACGTCTATGGGGTAAACCCAAATGTGACAAATTATTCATAAGGCCTAGTATGTCCCCATGGGGAGCACCAGTTTTATTTGTACACAATAATGATGGCTCGTTAAGGATGTGTATATACTACCGACAAATGAAAATGGTAACGATTAGAACAAATATTTCCTCCCTAGAATTGATGATTTGTTTGACTAGTTATAAGGTGCTAGGTGTTTTTCAAAGATCATCCTGAGGTCAGGTTATCACCAAGCGAGGGTCCAGGACAATGATATACCCAAGACAGCTTTCCGAACACGGTGTGGTCATTTAGAGTTCCTATTTATGTCATTCGGGCTAACAAATGCACCAATAACTTTTATGGATTTGATGAATAGGGTGTTCAATCCATTTTTAGATGTGTTTGTGATAGTATTCATAGATTACATTTTGGTGTATTCAAGATTTGAAGAGCTTCATGCTAATCACTTGCGGCAGGTTTTAAAAATTCTTTGTGATCGTAAATTCTACGAAAAGTTCTCTAAATATGAGTTCTGGTTGAAAATTGTGGCATTCTTAGGTCAAATAATATATGATGAAGGAATAAGGGTTGATAACCAGAAGATAGAAGCCGTGAAAAACTGGTCATGACCTATAATGCCTACAATGCCTAAAGGTTCATTGAAGGATTCTCTTCCATTTCTTGACCCTTAACAAAGCGAACACACAAAGAAACCAAGTTTCACTAGAGTGATGTGTATGAAAGAAACTTCAAAGAGCTGAAGAGTAAATTAACTTCTACACCTGTATTGGTACTTCCAGAAGGCATGGAAGGCTATGCAGTGTATTGTGATGCTTCGAGAGTGGGATTAGGTTGTGTATTGAGGGAGCATTGTAAAGTTATAGCTTATGGATCAAGGAAGTTGTGTCCACATTAGAAAAATTATCCAACCCATGATCTAGAGCTAGAAATAATTGTGTTTGCCTTAATGATATGGCGCCACTACTTGTATGGAGTTCATGTTGACATATACACTTAACAGAAGAGTTTAAAATATATCTTTAAGTAAAAGGACTTAAATCTAAGGCAGCGAAGGTGGCTGGATCTGTTAAAAGATTATGACATTGATATCTTGTATCATCCCTGTAAAGAAAATGTAGTAGCAAATGTTTTAAACCGTAAAATATTAGCAAGCACTTATGATAAGTCTGTGGATAGACAAGGAATAAGTAATGATCTATGCAACTAGCTATCTTAGGGGTTTGAATTCTTGAATCTCCATATGAAGGGGTTATTATGCAAAATACGGTAGAATCATCATTAGTAGTGGAAGTGAAAGAGAAGCAATACACTCATCCTATTCTTTTACAGCTTAAGGAGAATGTACAACATGGTATGACAAATGCATTTGAGCTTACGCAAGAGGGAGTACATCGATGTGAAAATGTAACGACCTGCTTAGTCGTTTTGAGCAGCAGATTTTATTTCTGGAAAAACTGTCTGAGGCGACGTATCCCACGACGGACCGTCATGGGCACGACGGACCGTCGAGGGTGTCTCGTTCCAAACACTTGGAATTCTTATATTTGAGTACTGAAATCGACTCTCTGAACTCTGTGACGGACCTGCAGAACGGACCGTCACAGACATGACGGACCGTTGTGAGGTTCCGTTTCAAAACACTTCAACTCTTGAGAATTGGGTACTGGGAGCAATTCTCTGTCCGTCGTGATGGAAGTGCAGGACGGACCGTCGTAGGCACGACGGACCATCTCAGACTCATCAAGGAAATTGAGTCTCTGAAGGTTGTGACGAACCTGCAGGACGGACCGTCGCAGGCACGACGGGCCGTCACAGGTTGCGTAATCCCAGTCTGGGTCGGATTTCTGGGTAAGTTTTAAAGGGGCGTTTTGGACTATTCTTCCTATAATTATAAATTTCGTGGGTTAATATTAATAACTCAAATTCTTGGGGGTGTAAGGGAGATGACCTTGAGTTACTTAGTGGGTTAATTCCTCATCTTTTTACCTAATTATATGCTAATTAGGGAAAAGAGAGAGGGTTTTGAAGAAGAAAAATAGAGAGAACAAGGAGAGAGGAACGATCGATAGAGAGAGACAAATAAAGAGGAAACAAAAAGCTTTGAGAGATTGCTTGCTTGATCAAGAATCCTTGGTGAAGGTAGGTTATGGTTTTGATACTATTCGTAGTAAACTCTTAATAGTGAATGATATGTATTGGTAGTATTGTAAACCCTTCTATATGCTTAATGGTATGCTTGCATGAATGTGATTATGTGATTGTGATAAAATAAGCATAATGAAGCTTTTGAATCCAAAATCTTGAAGAACCCTAATTCACCTTGTTATTGATGATGCCTTGGTATAAAAGAAGGCTTGATGAATTGATAGAATGATGTTAGGGGATCGGAGTGTAACGTTTCGACACATAGTATTAGGGGATCGGGTGTCACGAACCGACACGTAGAAGTAGGGGATCGGAGTGTCACGTTCCGACACATAGTATTAGGGGATCGGGTGTCACGAACCGACACGTAGAAGTAGGGGATGGATCGGATGTGTCACGTTCCGACACATCGTATTAGGGGATCGGGTGTCACGAACCGACAGTAGAATTGGGGATCGGCGATGTGTCCCGTTCCGCCCCTAGTATTAGGGGATGGGTTTGTCACGAACCGACACGTAGAATTAGGGGGACGGCGTGTCCGTTCCGACCCCCTAGTTATTAGAGGGATCGGGTGTCACGAACCGACACAGTAGAATTAGGGGATGGAGTGCCCGTTCCGCCACCTATTTAGGGGACGGGATGCAGAACCGACACGTTTAGAATTAGCGGGATCGGAGTGTCACGTACCGACACCTCGTAGTAGGGTGATCGGAGTGTCACGTTACCGACACAAGAGGAAGAAAGATAATGAATCTTTGTGATATGTTAAAAATATACTCAATGTAATGAATCACTTTCCCACATGATATGTATTGCGGCTTGAGTCTCATGGATTGAACTTGGTAGTACTTCTTGCTGATTATTATTACTTGTTGCTACATGTTGCGTATTGTAGTTGATTTATGATATGAACTGATATATACTGTTTTCTATTTGAGTTGGCCGATGATACCTACTCAGTACTTGTGTTTTGTACTGACCCCCTACTTGTTGTTTCTTTCTTTGTTATTTGGGGAATGCAGCAAACGTACCGTCATCTTCAACTCAGCAGCGATTTTAGCCAGTCTTCATTACACCGGATTTCAGGGTGAGCTAATGCTTCTAGCTTGGACTGGATCTTCTCTTCAATGTCTTTATGCCTTGAACTTCCGGCATGGACTAGCCTTTATTTATTTTAGCTTCTTAGATACTTTTAGATTAGTAACTTGAGGATAGATGTTCTTGTGATGATGACTTCCAGATTTTGGGGATAATGAGTTTTAAGTCTTCCGCTTTGTATTTT